>JAKSZP010019485.1:0-11174 GCA_022478985.1 Massospora cicadina | reverse complement strand
CGGTTCAAAGGGTCAAATTCAACAATCCTACCCTCAAGATCTTGCCACAGAGGAACACAAGTTATGAGAAAATGGCTGTGACCCAATTTACCAAAGTACCAGTTGAGTTAGAAGCTAATGTGATTTAGTCTGACCAACTATTGACTTATTAATTTTAATTTTATTTGGGGAAGGATGACCATGAGATGGACACTTCCAATATGTAAACTAACTTGTACTAATATAAGCTAGAGGCACCCCAGAGAAGCTAACGCTGTCTCCTGTTGCCAGTGGGAACGCCAGATAAAGGAAAGGGGTTAACGTGAGTAGAGGCTTGTGCAACTATTGAGCACATATGAAGGAAAGGGTCTGTAGTGAAGAACCAAACTGGAAACCATAATGAGACCAAATGTCATTGATGGGATGGTAGGTAACCAAACAACCATGCTTGAAAGTGGTCCATAAGGTGAGACTGGAATCGTTAAACAACCTTCTTGAGGGTGGGAGTAGAGCCTGAAATGGCATCCAATACAACATTGTGGATAGTCCATATTGCAATTGCTACCACTAAGGCGCTGAGGGAAGGTTGTATAGGAGAATTCAAGGACAAGGCGATGATGTCCTTAGATAGGCTCTGGCAGGGTTTGATCCTTTCAAAAGAGACGTTGAACCTCACGCCAGATTGCTTTTGATGGAGGGCGCTCTTCCAGGCGGTGGACCAAGGTCCCATATTGGTCACACAAAACACATTAGGAGTGTGATGCATTGGATCGCTCAGCAATATGATATACCCATTTCAAGCAGCACCACACATGCAAACAAACATTTGGATGCAAAAGAGGGTGGTGGGCGTACTTCCAGATGGCTTTATGAGTTTTTAGGGAGTAGGGGATGTCCAACATGTCCAGATAATCCACTCTGGTCACTATGGGGGACCTACTTGGTATCAAACTGTTCAGAACGGCTTGGCCTTGTACTTCATGGGTAAACTGAGGAGTAGGGCGACCCCTCTGGTTGGTGTGTCCACTGATGCAAATTCTCCACTCAACACTCCGCATGGTGAGGAGAATTCATTTGGAATGGGGCGATGTCCCATGTGGGCCCACAGCAGAGGAATGTGAGGCAAGATATTTTAACAAAGAATGGGAGTGGGTAGGATTGCTGAGGCTCAGGGTGCAGGAAAAATTGGAGCAGGCTGCGCATGACCAGTGTTGGGCTTGAAGTGTGGGGTTGGTGACTGCAGTGATCCAGGTGCCAAGTATTTTGGCGGCATGGGCCTCAAAGTTGAGCAGGCTCATAACACCACTATGGCGAGGGCAAAAAATGACATCCAGGCTCACAGGGGAAGGCGGCCTAACCAAAGCCACCCTTGCAGTAGGGCGTATAACAAGGTAAAGAAAGATGGGGAAAAGGCGATAGCATGGGCCACAAACCAAACTTTAGATAGGAGCATAAAGTTGTCCAGCACAACCCTGCCTTTTAGGAAAGTTTGGTGGGCTCTGAGGGAGGCGATGCATTTTGTGACATTGTCCAGGATATGGTGCTCCATCACTGATGAGGCGTACCCTCCTTCCTCCAGCCACACACCCAAATGACGTACCAGACCAGCAGTGGGTCTTGGCATGAAAGGGAGCAAAAGTGGGGCGGTATGGGGTAGGCAGGGCAAGCGAGCCCGTGAGCTAGCTGGTGAAGCAGGAAGAAAATGGGTGCTGGTGAACAGTGGGCTTGAAACTGACCAAGGAAAATAATTTCAGTTTTGGAGGAGTTAATTGCAGCGTTACTTACCCTGTCATAAACCTGGATAGTAGCCTCAAGCGTGCGTGCATCTTGGTTATTAGACACCTTAACTAGACATTCATCAGCAAACGCCAGCATCTTAACTGGTGCTTGGCCTTGCACATGGACGCCAGTAAGGCTGGCATTCACGTTGCATAAAAGTGGGTTGAGGATGAATTTATACAATAGTGGGCTCAAAGGGTCCCTTTGGTAGAGGCCCCTTTGAAGGCGAACTACATCAGTGAGGAAGCCAGGGCCACGCACAGCCATTGTGGCGGATTCTGTGAGCAACATCACCCAATCAATGAATTGATGGGGAGGGTGGAACTTGTGGAGGCAGGCTTTGAAGTAATCCTAGTTGACTCTATCATAAGCCTTCTGCTGGTCTAAAAAAACAAGTGCTCCAGTAGTCGAGGATTGGCAGACGTTGGCTACTGTTTGTATGTTTCCCATGTAGACTGCTTGGGAATAAAACCAAATTTCTCGGAGGAAATGAGTTCAGAGGCAACTTCCCCTAGGCAGTTGGCCATAATTTTAGTAAATAATTTAGTATCAGTGCTAATAAGTGTTTGGGGCGCCAGTTGGCCAAGTCCAGCTTATCCCCTTTTTTCATACAGCGTTATTGTGAAAGCTTCCTGGCCTCCAGGAAGGAGGCATGTTTTTAATATGTATTGGTTCATTGAGGCTAGAAACAAAGAGGAGAAATAGTTAAAAACTATTTCTTACAGAACTCATAAGGAATCCCATCTGGACCTAGGAATTTCCTATATGGTGCGCTGCGGATCATGGACCAGAGTTCATCTGGAGTAATCAAATTCATCAACTCCAGATAACGGGAAATGGTGTGGATATGTGCGCTTTCAAAGAATGTATTAACTTTGGCCAGTTTGACTGGATCAGAGTGATACAATTCAGAGTAATAATTTTAAACTCTAATTGCCACTTCAGCTGGAGTTTCTGCAATGGAGTGGTCCAGCCACCTCACCTGTGTGCAGGTCAAGCTCTGTCATGGTGTGAAGAATTTTTGGAAAAATAGGCGGAGCATATGTTGCCTAACATTATGTTTTTATTGCTTTATACTGCACACAAACACAATGTTTGTGTTACCTTACCAGTGTGTTTAGGTGAGTGGACATTTCCGCCAAATTGCGACCATAAGCCAGGCTGTAGCCTGCAGCAGGGACGTTAGACTCCATGTGGTCCATCTCTGCAAGCGTGCACCTATTAACTGCCAATTTAGCTCAAGAGTGACGTGATGAAAGGTGGCATGCCTGGCGGATGGTGTTCGCTTTGAAGGTTGAACAGGTATTAAGTGGGTCCACACAGAACGGTGTGGTGAGCTCCAGTGCCAAACTTTTTATTATCAACAATGAGGAAAACCTGGGTGACGTGATCTTAGATGGACTAAGTCTGCACCACTGTGGTGCCTGTGCCACTGGGTGTGACAAAGAGAAGAAAATTGACACTAACATGTGGTTGGAGAAATTGATTTTTGTCATCATAAAGTGTGAATCCTGAGACCATAGGTTCAACAGGGCAAGAACAAGGTCAATGTGGGACATTGACCTCAGCTTACTGTTGTGCACATGGTTACAAGACATATTGGGGAGCAGCAGTGCATGTTTAAGTAGGGAATCAAACAGCCCTAAAATGGCTTTTAGAATGCAAATCACTACATGCCCTTGAGGGGGGCAGGCGCTGAAGGCCAGCAGTCGGTGGCTGGGTTGGCCCAGCATTTCATATTTTCCACCCTAAAAAAATCAGGGAGATGTGGGAGGGAAGTACAGGCCAAGAAGAATTCATGGTGAGCCCGCACAAAGGTTGTGGCATAAGTATTATTGATAGTGTGCACTTTGCTGTCCCACATAAAGGACACTACAAGCACATAGCCATTGAGGTATGAATTATTATCAAAAACTTAAAGTTATGGGTTTTACAAATAAGCACCACAAAGTGTGGCGACCAAAAAGAGAGTAAGGAGGAGCATGGTTGCCCATGTGTCCTCTCCACTGTGTGAATAGTGGGTTTCCTGAATGACCAGGATGTCCACAGGTAAATTATTATTTAAAAACTCAGTTTCCTAGCCCAGGATGGCAAGGGCTTAAGTCCATAGATGTTCAACGTCCCTATTGTTAAGGCTCCCCCCATTGCACCTTAGATGCTATGGGAAGGGCTCCTTAGCCTTCCTTTGCCACTTTCTCAGCAGGTGCAGCATTACCCCATGTATTGTACACTTTTTTCTTTATACATGGGATTAAGGGACTCCATCACTTTGGAAGTAGTTGTGGATTTGGTGTTCTTTCCTGTTCATTTGGTACAAATTTTTGCTTTGTTGTTCTTTTGTGGTGCATCATCACAGATCGACAAAAATTCAGGAGGGAAATGGGTGGTAGAATTGGTTCCAAGCAAGGCTTGGAAACTCTGCTCAGGTGAATCTGACTCAACTATCAGGTCATCAGGTTGGTTGGCCCAATCTGATTGGTGGCTGGATTCACAAGCCGCTTCAGCAGTGAATAACTTGATGGTATTCTGGGTCTGAGTGGGCGGTATCGTTGATTCCGCCAAGGCCTTTGCCTTAGCCGCTGCTCTGTGGAACTGCTTGGCCTTCTTACACTTCTGCAGGGACTCAGGTTTGACCTGATTGTAACACCTCTGCATGCCCCACGGGAAGGCGGCATCAGTGTCTATAGCTGGTCCATAATGGGTGTCTGCACTGCCCATTGCATTGGGTAGGATTTCGCTTTGTGTAATGCCCTCCTTGGTGGGGCAGGTGTGGGCCTTGTGGCCAAAAGCACAACGAAAGGTGCGGATAGGGGGCGCGCTATCTATTGTGATGCAGAATGGGGAGGATTTTTTGACCATCAACAGACACAACTGTGGTGTGGGGGATTTGAATCAAATATTCTGCAATAAATGTGGATGGGGTGATCAAAGCAATCGCTTTACCCATGCACAGGTCTGGAATGAGTGTAAAGTGTTGCATTTGAGGGAGTAAATTTCCCCATATGTCTTAAGACCTTCCTTGAGGTGGAGCTCCAGCATTGTGAACTTTATTATTGTGGGGAGAAAGTTAAAGATTACAAAAATTTGGCTTGACTTGGTCTACCAAGTGCACTTTAACTTGACCACCCATTGTCCATCCAAGAGGTCTATCACCACATGCGCCTGTGCAACTTATCCACTGCATTTTTATTTTCAAACCTAAGATTAAATCAACCATGGGTCATGGAGTGCGGTTCTACATAAACTGCAGCTGGGAAATGGTTGTTCACATCTCCACAGAACTTTCACAAAGCGCCATATGATTAATATCCAGGAATACTCAAACCCCATGATCCACTGATGAAAGGAGCTGGGAATGCAGAGTATTGATGAATTGGTTACACTTCACTTGCCAGGCTAAATTCTCCTGGGGAAATACCCATCACTGGCTTTTTGTTTTTATCTAGGCTGTTGGTGTCGCTGGGGCATTTATAAATCTTGGATGGTACAGAGCCCAAATTTGCTGTGCCCTTAACTTTTCTATCCCAAATAAAGCCAACATTGGCTGCACACATTAATATCCCTAAAGAGATTATATAACTTACCTAGCCTTGAATCAAATTTGTTGCAATTAGCGATTGCAACGAGAGAGAAAATACTATTGACTTATTAATTTAGATCTGTTTTTTAGATGAAGGTTATGATTTCTCAGGCCTTGACACCAATATCAATCTGTTAGTTATTTTACAACAGATTACTTCATCCAAGAGCTCACGTTTTTATATGTATCTAATAATTGATAGATTTAATTACTATCAATTTACACTGGCTCATGATAAGAGTAGCTCCCAAAGGTTAATTACTTCCCACCCCACCAGAATATCCCCCAAATCACCTACTATTGATTTATGAAGCTTTCTGGTGTTGTAAATCAAATCCTTTTTATTATTATATTTCCTCCCTTGCCCTTCCAGGATGAAAACAATTATTTAGGTTTTTTTGTCACCTAAAAGTCCAAGCCAATGGTTTCTACCATTTTCTGGAATAATCATGCACTGCTTGGTACTCTATAGTGTGCTTTATTATGATGGGAGTGGAAATTGGAGAGAATCTTTCCTTTCACTTAGCTTGTTCAAGCTGTATAGTAAAACCTTTGTCATTAAACTATTTTATTATCCTCTGGTTTTAGAGTTAATGTTTTCACACAGTGTCCTTAATTTATTATAAAAAGTAACTGACCTGTGCAGTTGTAAGTTGAGACTTAGCGCTGATTACAACATTTGGTGCTCACTACAGGGGCCATTTTTACCCTGTTTCCCGCTATAAGATAAAAGCACTAAAATTGTCATATTCTGATGACAATTGTCAGGGTGACCCACCATATATTCCTTAAGATGAACTAGACTATTAGGAGACTCAGCTTAATTCTAGCATCATGACCCTATTTTTAAAGCGTCTTTTCAAGATGCACCAGCAGAAGAAAAGTTTCCACAATCACAAAATATATCATGAGTTGAAAACTTTACACATCTTGGTCTAATCTCAGGGACAGGAAGTAAGGGAGTTAAATTCTCAATTGGTCAGGTCTATCCAGAAGCGGAGAAAGCTGAACAAAAACATTTGATGGAATGGCAACAATTCAATAGTGTAGTAAAACAATTCCGCCAAGATCTTAAGCGTACCATTCATAAAGTGTAGACAAGCGCATAGCCAAGATGATTTATTAAATTCTAATTCTTCCAATCCTATGGATGAAGCTGGGGCTATTAGTCCCAACATATTAGGTGTACCCTATTGGCTGCTACTTCCAGCCCTGTCACAGCGGCCACCAATTCTGTTAACTCTAACCTTCAAGTTAGGCTGGCGCCTTCTCCCTCAGTTAACCCATCAACTTGCCCTAATTTGATTGGCACAGAAATATCTTTACCTTAATACATATATTTGAAATCATGATGGTAAACACAAATGAACATACTAAATCAGCTACAATAATGAATTTTCTGGATCCAAATAGTCAGGAGTTGGTACTGTTAAAAAACAGAAGTTGGCATATCTTACTTTACCCAAAAACATTATTATTAATCAGTTTGACGGGGAAGAACTGATGATAGGCCATAAAACCACATTTCTGGCTATTTTCTTCAAGAAAAATGAAAAAGTTCTGAACTTTGATAATTTTTTTTTACTATGAGGCTCAAGTATTGCATGGGGACAAGTTTCTGATCTTTTATGATGCTCAGATTTATTTCTGACACGCCTGAAAGCCTCACAAAAAATTGTGCTGGCTATATTATCTGTATTAAATTCCAATACTACCATTACCAAAATAGTAAACTAAATCTGGTGCTGCGCCCTTAATTTCAGAACTCCCAATACCAAGCCTTCTAAGAAAAAGTCAATCATCATTTAATGACTTTGACCATTGACAAGAATTCAGGAAAAGCTCTGACAGAGTAGAAAAAGGATACTCTACATCCACCAAAAAGTCAAAAATCTCAGCTAACAACCTAGATACAATAGAACGTTGCATCAATGACAGAACATCATGTAAAATATACTAAACAAGGTTGCTACACCTCTGCTGCCACAGGCAAACAATAATATTTAATTACTTGAGTCAAGCAGATACTCTTGGTATTCACAACCTCATCAGCCCATATAGTCACGCTGAGTGTACTTATGTTGATATTAACTTTTATAACAAAACAGTTCAGGAAACAGTGGAAAATGGAGCACCCATTGTTAGGATTCTAACCTGATGGATTCCTCCCATCATATCTGAAATTAGGGGGTCAATTAGTTAGGGGTAATTGCCAATTAATTGGCTAGTTTTAATTTTATTTATTAATAATAAAGTTACTAATCTGTGTCCCCATTTGGTTGGGTTGAGCTATATTAAAGTATAAGGGATAGTTACCAATAGATTAATGTTATCAGCAATTTGACATAGGCAACTGAAGCCAAGGATGTAAATATAATTATTGATCTATATTTATGGCGGATTATTAATTTGTAATTAAGTTTTGTGATCACTGGCAACTAACGCCTGGAGATTAAATCATTTTACTATTTGGGGTTTACTAGCGACTTAAACTATAGATAATAGTATTGTTGGCTTTAAATGATGAGGATTTCAATAAGGGAAAATGACAATGATTCTTCTGCCTAGCTTTCTGGATACTGGCAATTGATGCCATTGATATTGAAAGATTAATTTATACATTAAATTATATAATAATGAACCAAAGACTGATGATGAGGATGAATTGAACTAATATTCAGCATTTGATAGGGATGAATTTTGAGGGAATGGTTGCCAGAGTAATGCTGATGATAAAATTGGGTTGTCAGTGATAAATGAGATGATTTTTGGTAGGTGGGCATTAGATTGCAAATAAGTCACTTAAGTATAAACACCTGAGATTCCCTTTGAATAAATATCTTTCTCTCGCCTACTTTTTTATTGTTTTAGGAAGCCAGAGAGTAACCGCATTGAAATGTAAGCCAAAGATCCCCAAGGTTAAGTGCTGGGTGAATGCACCTAGGGGTGTTTGGCGCTACCAACACCCAATACCTGGAGTTGCAGGGAAGCCCCTCAGGAACCTGGACAACTGGCCGCCAACAATGAGGGACTGATGAGGATTAACCCTAAGGGAGATGATATGACAGAGCAGATAATCATTATATGGGAGTAGGGCTATCTCTGTGCCTCCCAAAGGATTAATTGTGCCAAGTTGAAGTTGTTGGTCTGCTGAGTTGGCGGGTTTCATGTGGACCTGTGGTGAAAGGTAGCCTATGAAGGCAAAACAGCAAGGGCCAGCAGTCATCATGCTGTTTGGCCTGGAACACTAACAAAGTTCCCAATGTAACAGATATAGAAAATTGCAACACCCAATAATATAGTCTCTTCAAAGCTAATTGAAATATTAGAGACTGAACCTGATATTGCCCACTGCAAAAAATTTGGCACTGTTGGCCCTAATGGCACTAATTTTTTTGGAGCATATAGCTTCTTGTCACTAGGCTTTGGTATGAAAGTGTTTTCTGCTTCAGCCATAATTTTACCTCATGATATTTATGAGTTACTTATTTGTGCCTCTTTTATGAGGAAATATGGGCTTAAAGACAACTTTGAGGGCAATACTTTGGAGGTAAGGGGAAAAAACGTTCTACAGTATTATAACTGGGAATTTTCCAATGATGAACTTGGTTCAGGATTTCTGGCCGCTTAGGTTTCTAGCATGGTGCTGGCTCAGAATACCAACAGTGGGGCAGGTGCAGGATGATCAGCCATTGACATGCCCAAGAGAAAGGGGGCCAAAGTTCCCCTAAGTTCATCAGCCTTGACCCTTGTTGGAGAAGGATTTTTTATAACAAACAATAAATTAGGTGTAGTGGGCAAAAGTTATTTTATTAAATAAAGACTTAAGTTTTTATAATAATGTGAAGGCTAAAAGTGAAGGAGAGAACTCAGAAAAGGCAGTGGTTGGAGCTAGGTGATAGGTGCCTAGAATAAGAAAAATCTCAGCATTGGTTGCCAATAGACTAATATTATTTATAAAGACTACAACAGGAAGGGATATTTTTATTGTTATTAGTTGCTGATAATCATTGGATTTGAATTACTATTGAGGATCATCCCCAGTAGTTTAGACTATTAATTAGAAGCGGCAGAAGCATCATTACTAGCTCGATTTTACTTGAAACCATAGCATGAGTTATTGGTACATTCTTTAGTAGTTATATGATTGATTTTTGGTGCCAAACTGAACTTTCGCCATAATCCCATGTTGATAATAATATATAATAAAATCAGCATCCTCAGCATAAGTTGCCAGTGTCAATTTGAACCTATTAGCTAGTATCATTGATAATTAAATAATTGTTATTGGAGTTGATCCACTATCCTTTAAATTGGCTCAACCCAAGTCAATGGGGAGCATAATTTGGCATTCACTGTTAAATTCATTATAGTGAGTCATGACCCCTAGAAGAGGCTTCACCCAATATAGGGCAAATGCCCAACATAACCCCCTTTAAGCCTCAGCTAGGGGTCAAGAGCCAGGCCAAGGGTCTTTTAGCAGAGAATTCTGATATTCAAAAACTCATTAAGGAGTGGCCCTGGAAAAAAGAATGGCTGGTAAATTGAAGTAGATCAACCCAATTTAACGGGGGGCACAATTTGGGAAGATTTCATATTTGTTAACTATCAAACGAGCTTTACTCAATTTGATGAGAAGCTAAATTAGATTTTTATCAAACTGGATCAGCTCAACTGAATGAGGAGCCCACTAAAATCCAGTAGGTAATAATAATAATGAAATAGAAATGAGATCAGGCAGATGAATTGGCAGCCAACTACAATTAGCTTAATTGCTCAATTGGCTTTCCTACATGAAAAATTTCAGGATTTCAGGATTTTGGTGCAATTAAATCCTTTGTCACCTAATTTAACTGAAAACAGATTAGCTTGGGAAAGCAGTCGGCACTCACAGCCAAAGAGAAACCAGTGGCAATATACTACCTTCTAACTAGACAGACCATCACTTAAGAGAGTTCCTTGTCACTCCCTTCAGAGTTGGCAAGGAGGAGAGGCAGGCTCAGGGGGCCTGCAGAGGTTGGGGAATAGGCGGAAAATCAAATGCTCAGCCTATTTAAAAAGTTATAGGAGTTGGTAGCTGGCATCATGAAGTGGCCCCAGAAAGATCTCATTAGAATTGGTAGCCAGCATCAGGTAGTTGCCCCAGAAAGATCTTGCTGATGGGCTCAGCGAGGAAGCGGACATCTTTTCTGGGATTTATGGTTGAGCAGCAGTACGTTGGAACTTAACTTTTGTTGATGTTTAAAGGTTCCTGTGCAGCTGGGAGGTATGACCTGACATTTTATTCAGCTTCTTGTGAACTAAACCTAATGAAAGAAAAAGAATCGCTTCTCTGGTAAAGACAGAAAACTAAGGTGTATATAGGGGCCCATGTAGTAAGCACCAGTGTCAGGATTCTGGCCACTTAAGTTTCTCGCATGGTGCTGGTTCAGAATCCCAACAGTAAGGCAGGTGCAGGATGCTCAATCCATCGCTCTTCCCAAGAGAAAGGGCGAAAATTCCCCTTAGTTCACCAGCCTTGACCCTTATTGGAGAAAGGATTAATTACAACAAACGCTAAATTAGGTGCAAGGGGTAAAAGTTATTAAAATAAAGCCTCAAGTATTTATAATATTATGAAGGCTAAAAGTGAGAGAGAGAACTCAGGAAAAGCAGATGGTGGGAGCTAAGAAATAGGTGCCTAGGATAAGGAAAATCTTGGCATTGGTTGCCAATAAACTATAAATAACAATAATATAAACACTCTACTAAATAAGTTTTGATTATCCTCATCTCTTAGTTGCAACTAATCATTAGACTTGAATTGATATTATGGATCATTCCTGATGGTTTAGAC
>JAKSZP010019484.1:0-11213 GCA_022478985.1 Massospora cicadina | reverse complement strand
GTTTCTGCATAAAAATTAAAAAACACTATTTTACCTGAGTCTTAATTATCTTTATTGGTATGCCATGTTCTATTTATCTTTCAAACCTCCATTAACAAAAATGACAAACTAAAGATGAGGATATGACTCATGGAGGAAGAATAAAACCCTATCAGATAAAATACCATGTTATAGGATCTCAAGTAAAGATGTCACCTTAGGCTGTTAATTAATGTGTTAAAAGATGTCTTTGTTGTAAGTCAAGATTCCTAGCTCCTCACTTGTTTTGTTAAGTACCCCATAGGCGTAAGAGGGACTCCAGGCCTATTGTTGCTCCCTTGATCAACTAAGTGACCTGGCTAATGTGGTAGGTGAGCAATGGGTTACTGCCTTAACCCAAGGATCCTCCTTCTCTGACCCCTTTTTATTCATCTTTTTTTTAAAAAAATAGAAGGAGTTTGCAAGTAGGTGGTACAGTCCATGGGCCTCTGGCAGTACCAAAGGGCTCTTCCCACTCATACCTCAGATAATTCCCATATGAAAAATAACGGCCAAACTCTCCCTGAACTCAATATGCATCTAACAAGTCAGATAAGCTTGATTGGGTCTTTATCTATAAAATAAATCTCTGATCAACGCCACATATCACCTAATCCGCCCCAAGGCCATTCCACTCAAACTTAGTTAAAATGGATCCATGCAAAACTTATTGCGCCAATACACCTGTTTAAGTAAGTTTATGTAAGGTTTGGTCTGATATCTGAATCATTAATTAATCCACAGATCTAGATATAAAGTTGTATGACATGTTCTATTACTGTTATTATTCTTTTCTACCTTACAATCCTCTTCTAAGCTCAACTAATCAACATATGCATAGGAGCTCAGTCCAAGGATAGTGCTTTACGCTCCCCTCTAATTCTGCTTCTCCCTCCTATAAATGCAACAGCTCTCCTTAAGATACGTTTCCAGTTTATTCTCTATCTTGTTTTTATAAAATAAACTTCCTTTTCTTTTGTTTTCTTTTGTGGAATCTGCCCTTATAAAAATTTATTGTTTCTGGTTATTATCAGCAAATAACCCCAATAAACTTATTACTGCACAGGTTCAGTTCTTGTGCAATCCATCTGTGTTTTATAGTTTTTGATATTATCAATTGATAATAGTATGACGACTATTATCTGTAGTTGAGTGGAATTCTTAGATCTCAGCTCAATGCTCAGCCAGTATTCCTGCTCGAAATGCTTGAGATGTCTTGATAAATAGGGATTCATTCCCTTGTACTGTCCAGCCCAATCTTCTCTGAGATTCCCTGGTGACAATTTCTTTGATCCAACACACAGTCGTCAGCAATCCCAACTGTTTCCCCTTCTTCTCTAGATCCCCGCTCAGATCCTTACTCTTTTCCTTAAAGAGTCTCCCAATTATTGCACACAGCAATAATATCCTTGAGAAGAATAGAAAAATTTGAAAGCTGATAATAGTTTACTACTTAAACTATATACTGGATGAAAACTATAGAGCTATATAACTGTTTTAAACTTTGGTTTTACTATAACCTGTTTTTTATTATAGGTGAATTCTAGGGAATTTATAGTGGGGATTTGGTCATATAACCCTTGGTTGACACCTCTTTGATGAAACGGCAGCCATTGCCATTGAATCACCCATCCTTGTTTCAGCAGCGATGGTCTTCCCCATCCTGGCTAGGATTCCATCATTGGACATCCTTGAGACCTAAACAGAAAAAGTCGGAAAACGTGTCCCTAACTTTTTTCTTGATCCAAGAGAACTAGCCTTATTTGGCTAGCGACCTGCTTTAGTAATGGGACTTATTTCCCATTAAGGCAGGTCACAAACCAACTGATCAATTCGCTAGTTGCAGGCGACATCACTCGCCTCACAACTTACTACTTACATTCCAAATCAGTTGGTGATGAAACCTGACTGATTCCAATTGGTGCACTTGATAGTTAATCACCATCAGATGCCCCTATCTCTTCAGCAACTCCGCCTGATAAAAATCTTAAGCATTTGTCCAGATTGATCCGTGATGGATACAACCAGGCGAATATCCCAGAATCCCCCAAACATAGTTACTCCAAAATCAGGGTCCACCAATTTCCAATTCACCTCGCATTAAGGAATTATCCCCTAGCGATTCCTGGTAATTTAGCAGGCTGGGAATATGGGCAAAAATCCCAACACATCCCCCTATTGCCTAGATTTCCAGCTAGAAAAGGACTGGGGCATGAGAACACCACTTTGGGCACTTAGTCAAATACTTCTTTTGCTCAAGCAGAGTACAATCATCAATACTCAACACTGCTTGGAATAACCTTTGGCATGTGGCTCTCTTCCTCTTCCTCCTGATTACCACCAAATCAGAGCACGGTCCCCACAATCTACTGTCATACCAGGCAGTTCAATCTACTTGTGACAATATTAGTCCCAAGATCCAGTTTTTCCCCCCATCAGGGCATATGACCCGCTGTCTTAGGATTCTTGGTCTGGCGTCCTCAATTTCCTGATTTTCTCTATATCCTAGACAGGAGAATCTAGCTGTTGATGTTTATTTTGTGGCCCAATTAAGAATACTTGTTTATGTTCGCCCTTGTTATTTCTCTCATAACCTCTTGGCTCATGTCATTCTTAATTCTTCTCTTGTAGAGATTATCCCATTAATTTTGAGATTACTTTCTCCGAAATTGGAGCTTAATGGATTGTAAAGTGCATAATGTTGACTTCCATATAAGTCTGACATCCCCCCACTCATCCAGCTCATATGTCAAATTCTGAGTCGTGGTATCAACAACTAAACAGTTGTCTGATCAAAATCTTCAGCTCTTCCAGCAGATGAGTTGGGATACACACCAGAACCTCTTCTACAGTCCTTCCAGGACTCATACTCCTAGTCTGACACCAGTGGCTAGTCTTTCCATCAAATTACTGGAAACAGTAACCAATCCCTCCAAAACCAGGCTAGCAATCGTTTCAAAAAATTTGTGGCTTTTTTCCTCTGTTGTCAATTCCAGAGTTGGATTTTTTTACTCTCCTGTATTCAACTCTTTTCGCAGATGCGCTAAACATCATCATGGATGCTCCTAAAATGATGCCTTTTGCTCTTGATCACTCTTTTCTTTCTGGGTTGGACTTGCTTCCTGAGTTCCTCTTCTGACTCAGACAATACTACAAACCTGCTGTCTTGGCTACTGAGCTCACCATTGGTAACAGTATTCATTTCAAACTCCCATATGCCAAATTATGGGCCCAAGTCACCGAGGCTTTGTCCCTAGCGCTAAATCACTCCAATCCTGAGAACATCCTATATTGGGATACTGCTGCTTATGCTCTTTGCTTTGCAGGCCAAGTTCTTTTATGTTGGTCCATGAAGCTTCCAGACTCTCCCAGGTTTCACCATTCCTTCAGCTTCAGCTTCCAAGAAGTCCATAGTCGTTACTTGCAGGATGCCATTTGCTTCCTGCATGACTATCTCATCTCTGGAACTTCCCATCAGTATCTTCCGCTGATGGCTTTAGTAGGGGGCATGATTCAGCAGCCCCATCCAGTATCCCTTGTTTGCTGCCAGACCATATGTCCAGTGTTCTTGATGAGGCCCTCCATTAGATGCTCAAGAGTAACCTTCCAGCTCCGGTACCATATTGGGATTACTCAGGGTTATTCGCCAACTGCCTCTTTCTATACTGTTGCTTCCCTCCCCACTCCAGGGTTTTGCGATTGGCTTTTTCTGACATTTCAATTTCCCCTCCACTAGTCACTTTCTTGCAGGGATCTGCGTCCACTTAATTAACTTGGTTTCGTGTAGGTCTAGCCCTCACCAGCGTCCAATCTCATATTGATTTCAATGGGCTATTCATTACTACTGCAATCCATCCTCCCTCCCCCAAGGGGCGACATAGGCGGAATCATCCCCATATTGAGGATAATCAATAAAATTAAAAATTATAAAAATATATTGGTTTTTTCTATGCAGTTTATAATCTCTTTTTTCCGTTATCTTTTATCAACCTTTTATTTTTCCTCCTTTTTTTCATAGGACTTGACCTTGTTTCAGTTCAGAGGTCCATCTTTCTTTATTTTTCCCCAAAACTGGGTCCCAGGTACTTAAACCTACTAGTTTTCTATGGTTCAGAAGTCCTTCTTATTGGACTTAACCATTTAGATTTATTTAGAGGTCCTTTTTTTAGACTTGACCTAATCATCAGGAAATGACCAACTTAATGGTACATTGGTCCTTTGAGAACTCTTTTATTTTTTCGTTGATCTATCACTTCAAATACTTAGCATGGACTCGATTTACAACTCTTCCATCCAAGAGATTCTTGATGGAGTAGGCGTCAGTCGCTGTCTTGGCAGTAATTTCAAACGGACCTGGCCACAATGCATCCAGTTTGTTTCTTCTTCTGAAACCATGCATATTGCAATAGGCAACTCTTTACTCTATTTGATATTCTGCTAAGGATGGTTGGTTCTTACCATCTGTCAAGTTTGCTTGTATCCTTTTCTTCAATGTATAAATGAATACTTGTGATTGCATCTCAATCAGGATATTAATCAGTCAGTTCAAGTACTGCTTGGCACTCATCCCTAATGTTGGTTCCACCACCGAATATAAAATTGGCGGCAACGCGGCCTTCCTCCCATATAGCAACTCAAATGGCGTTTTTCCCATATCCATATGATGACTGATATTGTAGGTGAACATCACCAAACTCAGGTACGTTCCCATGCAGACGTTCTTCCTGTGACCAGCTTCCTCAGTGTCACATCCAGCATTCCATTCACTTGTTCTACCAGTTCATTTGTCTCCAGCCAGTAGGGTACAGACATGACTCTTCTGATCCCCATTATCTCATTCAGATGTGGGATCACATGAGACAAGAAGTTTGTCCCATTATCACTAAGCAGGACCTGCAGGCATCCATGTCAATGTACTACTTGATCCAGTATGAACTTTGTGGTGCTGGTAGCGTCTACTTTTGCCAGGGCCTTCATCTCAACCCATCTCATCAGATAATTGATAGCAACTATTATGTACTTGACTCCCCCTGTGCTCATCATCAGCGGTCCCATCATGTCAATGGACACCATATGCCAGGCAAATACAGGACGGACTAGTCAGTGTTCAGTTGTATTAATATGTAGCTTGTGTAGCTGGCACTCCACACAACAAGCTAGATAGTCTGCAACATTGTAGTTGATTGACTCCCAGTAATAGTACTGGTGAATATGATAGGTTGTTTTTCTCAGGCCTCCATGCCTGACAACCTTATGAGCGGCTTGAATGATATCTGCTCTTTCTGATGGCTTTGGGAATAATAACCACTTCCCATTAATCATCTTGAATACTTTTCCATCCATTGTCGTTGTTTTTCCATCACTTTTTGAAGCGCATCTTGGATTTCTTGGGGCTCATTACCAATTTCTCCGTCAACCATTCTCTGGAATAACTCATCCGCCTGTGGGTATACCATCTGGGCCATTGGTAGCCACAATAAGCCATCTGCATTCTGATGAGAAGCCCCCGCTCAGTGGACAATTTTGTAATTGTAAGCTTGTAGCTTAAGTGCCCATCAGGCCAGTCGTCCTTATGGTTCTCTCAAATTATGGAGTCAACACAACAAAGAGTGGTCCGTCACCACTTTAAAGTGCATTCCATGGATGTACACCTGAAACTGCTTACAGGAGTAAATGATCGCAAGGCATTCACGCTCAGTTATGGTGTAAATCCTCTCAGCGGCTGAGAGTGTCTGGCACACACACTATCCACCGGATGTTAATCCCCAAGTTCATCTATTTGGCTTAGTATGGTGCTGATCGCTGTCAATGAAGCTCTAGTTTGTATAATAAACTTTTAATCAAAATTTAGATATTTCAAAATTGGATAATCAACTAGGTACCAGCGTAGCTCATCGAAGGATTCCTGCTCTTCTTCATTCCATAAGATGCTTTTTTTGGATCCTTCAACAGATGGAATAAGGGCTCAGCTATTCAGGCAAAGTTCCAGATAAATATACTGTAGTATCTGACCATCCCAAGGAACACTTGGATGTCTTGGACACTCTTCAGCACAGTCATCCATTCTATAGCTTCTATCTTCTGGTCTTGCAGCTGCAATCCACTAGAGTTTATCATGAATCCCAGATATTCCAACTCTTCTTTGAAAAAGTGACACTTCCTCGGCTTAATCTTCAGGTTAGCCATGGACAGTCGCTTGAATACTTCTTTCAAGTGGTGTGGATGATCAGTAAACGTCCTACTGAACACATAGATATCATCCAAATATACCAGGATGCACAACAACTTTAAGTCGCTCAGTATAGCATCCATGGCCCTCTGGAATGTTGCAGGCGCATTGCATAAACCCTGGAGCATTCTTGTCAGTTGGTATAGCCCCTGTGTGGTAATAATCGCGCATTTTTCCTGGTCTTCTTTTAGCAAATCAATTTTCCAATATCCCAAGATCAGATCCATCATGGAGAAATACTTTGCTTCTCCCAATTGATCTAGTCATTGTCAATTCTTGGTAGGGGATACAAATACTTCTTCGTAAAATTTATTCAGCTTTTTGTAGTTTATCACCACCCAATTGGAGCCATCCTTTTTCTTCACAATTAGAATTGGACTCACCCAGGGACCTGATGATGGAACTAGAAGCCCATGCTTTCCTAGTTTGCTGATTTCATCTTCCACTACTGCTTCAGCCACTTTCAACCATCAAATTGGTCTCATTCTGATCAGCAAATTTTCTCCAGTGTTGCCCTTGTGTATCACATCTCTTGCGCATCCCAAATTGTGGTTGTCCTGAGCAAATACTTTCCAATAATTTTTGAACAATTAGAGCACCTCCTCTTGCTGGCCTTCTGACAGATCAGCAAGTTGCTCTCAATTAACCAACAGGTTGATACTCTCAGTTACCCTGGCTGGTAATCCTATCTCATCAAGAGTTACAAAATTTTGTAATCTCCTCAATTTGGCTGTCAGGATTTCTCATTGCTTCCTACGTCTGAAAATCATGGACCAATTAAATCATTTTTTTAATGTTTTATATCTTTTACATATTTATTTGTATTTTTCTTTTGCAATGGGACTTGCAATCTACAAAAATGTTCAGAGGTCTTTCTTTTCCCCTTCATACAAACTGGGTTCTAGGTAAATCTGACCTACCAATTATCATGGTTCAAAATCTTATCCTCTTAAGATTTAATCATCCATTTGGTTCAGTGGTCCTCTTCTAAGACTAGACCAAAATCTCAGGACATAACCATTTAATGGTTCAGAGGTCCTCTGGGAACATTGCAACTATTTTCTCTTAGGCCTAATACTTCAAAATTTTTAGTATTGACCTTCTTCACTATACAAACAGCAGCGCTGTTTCTTCACATATAGGCTACACTTGCCAACTCTGGCAGTACTCTTGAGTATATTAGGCCTTCAATCCCAACTGGTTATTCGTCCAACAGGTCCTAATTTCAGTTCATATTTTGGCAACTGATGCTTGGATCCTTGTATCTCATTCTCCAACAGTTCCATCTGATTGTTCAAATCGTTTTTTTCCTGAAAACTACTTTTGGCATTTATTGCAATCCTTAATTACACAGGTCATTCTGACCTCGTTAGCTTCATTCAATTTCTCCTGAATTGAAGAACTCGTCTACAGAAACTTCTAATCATTGGTTGAGTGTTATTGAGTCAAAATGATATTATTACTATCTTAGATCAATCATTTTCTGTTTTGACTTCATATCTTCATTGGTATGGCAATCCAATTCTCCCGATTGATTGCTTCCTACTTCATCCAACACCTCATCTAAACACTCTCTCCTCAGGACTATTTGAAGCGGACCCAATTTCAACCTGAGTTGATCCTGCTGTTCCTCAGGACTATTTCCAGCGGACCCAATTTCAATCTGAGTTGGCCCTGCTGATCCTCTTCATCTCAATTATATGTCCAGTGGAACAGGTTTCCTTGCAGCACTAGATAGTTCCATAACTAGGATGCAAGTCCTTTTCCCTGAAGTTGAGCATCTTCAATTTAATTTACTCAGAACTCCACTTCTGAGATGGGTGAACGCCAATGAATGTGATCCACTTCACGTTCAGATTTAGAAACATTTTCGTAGGAAATCATGTTCTAAGTTCTTCTACTAAACTACACCCCTGTAGTGAGCACCAATTTGTAAAAATTTATTGTTTCCGGTTATTATCAGCAAATAACCCCTATAAACCTATTACTTTACAGGTTCAGTTATTGTGCAATCCATCAGCATTATATAGTATTTGATATTGTCAGTTGATTTAGTATGACGACTATTATCTGTAGTTGAGTGGAATTCTTAGAATTTGGCCCAAAGCTCATCCAGTATTTTCGCTTGAAATACTTGAGATGTCTTGATATAGGGATTTATTACCTTGTTCTGTCCAGCCCAATCTTCTCTGAGATTCCCTGGTGACAATTTCTTTGATCCAACACACAGTCGTCAGCAATCCCAACTGTTTCCCCTTCTTCTCTAGATCCCCGCTCAGATCTTTACTCTTTTCCTCAAAAGAGTCTCCAAATTATTGCACACAGCAATAATATCCTTGAGAAGAATAGAAAAATTTGAAAGCTGATAATAGTTTACTACTTAAACTATATACTGGATGAAAACTATAGAGCTATATAACTGTTTTAAACTTTGGTTTTACTATAACCTGTTTTTTATTATAGGTGAATTCTAGGGAATTTATAGTGGGGATTTGGTCATATAACCCTTGGTTGACACCTCTTTGATGAAACGGCAGCCATTGCCATTGAATCACCCATCCTTGTCTCAGCAGCAATGGTCTTCCCCATCTTGGCTAGTATTCCATCATTGGACATCCTTGAGACCTAAACAGAAAGAGTCGGAAAACGTGTCCCTAACATTTTCCTCTTGATCCAAGAGAACCAGCCATATTTGGCTAGCGACCTGCTTTAGTAATGGGACTTGTTTCCCATTAAGGCAGGTCACAAACCAACTGATCAATTCGCTAGTTGCAGGCGACATCACTCGCCTCACAACTTACTACTTACATTCCAAATCAGTTGGTGATGAAACCTGACTGATTCCAATTGGTGCACTTGATAGTTAATCAATATCAGATGCCCCTATTTCGTCGGCAACTCTGTCCAATGAAATCTTAAGTATTTGTCCATATTGGACCCAATGGATACAACCAGGCGAATATCCCAAAATCCCCCAAACATAGTTACTCCAAAATCAGGGTCCACCAATTTCCAATTCACCTCGCATTAGGGAATTATCCCCTAGCGATTCTTGGTAATCTAGCAGGCTGGGAATATGGGCAAAAATCCCAACAGCCCTCCACACCATATATAAATATACTTTCAAATAAATCTGATAAATCACACCTTCATCTTAAAAAAGTTGCCAATAACCATAAAGCAAGTGTTTCAATACAATGATCCAGAGACTAAATGCAAGGTGATAATTTCTATAAATAGCTTAAACCCACAATTTATTATTTCCAATCCATCGTTTACGTTACAAACACCCATGATTCAATATGTTCTGCTAATTTATCTCAGATTTGGCGTAATCCATACAATATGTGTCCCCTATTATTCTTATCTGATCAATACATACAATAACAACTGAGGAACATGAAGGATTATTCATCATCTCTGACTATCCAACCATTTAGATTTGCCCCACCAAGACCTGCGGTTGCCCCCATTCCAGCCATTAGATTGGTAATTGGAGCCTTTGGCATATGTGTGAATAGATTTACTTCTCATTACCCTGAAGGTTCCTTTCAAGAGTAACTAGAACGGCTGAGCCCCTGACATTCTGGTTTCCCCACTGAAAATTCAAACTTCATATTAAATGGCCTCTTTTTTTCATCAGGCGCTTCCCTGACATTATTAAGCTTCTTCTAATATGGTAATACCTGTACAGTCGCAAGTCATCCTCAATAAATGAATACAAGTACACATCCTTAAAGGATACATACTAACAGTTTATGAAGTATAGAATCCTCTCATCAAAGAATCTATTCCAGGATCAGGCTTATTAAAACTAGCTTAATCAGGAACCATTTTAGTTCTATTAAGGAATAAAACATCACAGAGGCGCACCATATGGAAAAAATGACCACATAATTTAGTTTAACTGTTTCCCGATGAGGAGATGCTTAATGTTCAGAAGTTTGTTTCCTTACGAAATTTTAGGCTGGATGATACACTTATTATAGCAACTATTGGCACAATGTTGTACTAATCTTACTGAATTCAATGAGTGATGGCTATGAATTACTGGTTGAATTTTCTGACATCTTCTCTTCTGATAAATATGGCTTTAGGCAAAAGAGGTAACTATTGAGTTGACATCAGGGACATCTTATCTATGAAAAGAATCCCTATTGAAAGTCTAAGTTGAAAAAATGAAGTTGTGGTGGAGTTAAATTAGCACCTTGACGCTAGCCTATTTTATTTACACAAATACCATGGGTCTCACCTCTGCTTCTGGTAAAGAAGAAAGATAAAAACATATAATTAGTGATGTATTATCAAAAGTTAACTTGATTATCAAGAAAAGCAGTTACCAGTTATCTTAGTCAATGATTTTCTCTGGATGCTAACCAACTTGCAGTTATTTTCAGTAATTCTAGTCAGCAGATCTGGCAGATAGTTTTGGTCTTCAGGGATTGAGCCAAGAGTGCGCTGATAGCTAAAGTGGGATTGTTCAAACATGCGCAAATGCCGCAAGGGCTAACAACGCCACTGTTTTTTTACACCAAGCCATGGACAACATCCTTGAAGAAATCTTTCTTTTGCTTTTTTTACATTGTTGATCTAATATAGAATTTAATATAAAGTTTTTAAGTTCAACTGCCTTTAGCCAGCATCAAACTGATCCTATGTTGACCAGATCGACGCCTGCTGCCCCTGTGTGAGGCAGCAGTGCGCCGCCTCCTGGCATTTATCAGATACAGCCAAAACGCCCCTGGGGCTGGCCCATCTAGACCCAAAAATAATACAGGTTGTTACATCCCACCTCAGGACTTAGCCATCCACCACGCATGCTCCCAGACAATGCTTGGAAGCCCCCTGGTGCTCCCTTGGAGCAACCTGCATTTTGGCCTTTGGGCCAAGTATGGGAACCTCTTCCCCTACATGAGCGCGGCCATCATTGAGATGGCCACAGCAGTTTACAAATCTGTCAGTTTCA
>JAKSZP010019483.1:0-11245 GCA_022478985.1 Massospora cicadina | reverse complement strand
TTTTTGATGTTTGCAACGGATTACTTAAGGGAAGATGCTGCAGCCCTGAAGGGCAGTTGTGTCTTCTACAAGGAATTAATGAATAAAGGATTTTGTCAAGCTTGAAATTTTATTAAATTTATTTAGTAAATAAGTCAGATTGGATCCAAGTCATGAGCTCCGCCAGTGAGCTCGGTGTGGCGTTGGCATCATTCTTGGCCCTTTCCTGGTCCCAGACCCTGCTACTGATATGCAGTGTTGTGGGAACTAAGGTCCAAGAATATGTGGCAACGACAAGACATGGCAGTTGGGTTTGGGGATGGGCCTCTGCTGTCCTGTACCTAGTATGGTCAGTAACTTGGCTCTTACTGCCCAATTTGTTCGTTGTGTATTGGTGCAAACCCGCCCGTTACAAAAGCTGACTTCTGTCACATGATGCATAGCACTAACTCCGGTCAATGAGAGATACTTCTGGAGGTGATACATTTCTTACACACACTCAAATTCAGAACCAATCCAGGTTTTCTTCACCAGCCCTGCTGGTAGCAGTAAAACCTATGTGCTGAAACTTGCAATGGAAATATACAATCGCTTCACAGTGCAACACAACTACTTGACCAATGTGTTTGTAGCGTGTGCCTCCACCAGCAAAGCTGTTGTGAATATCCAAGGTTTAACTGTGCATTCTGCTTTCAAAATTACACAATTGCATTGGACTGGCACAATATCACAAGAGATTCTGCAAAATTACAGAAATATGTTTGTCAGTGTAAAATGCGTGATAATCAATAAGGTTAGCATGATTGAATCAGATGTGTTACACAAGATCAACTTACATCTGCAGGAAATCACTGGCACGCATGATCAACCATTTGGCAGCATGAATGTGTTCTTCTGCAGTGACTTTTGCCAACTGCTACCAGTTAACGCTACACCTGTTTATCAAGCCCCATGCAACATGATAAATGGTGCCATGCTTTGGCAATCATTAAACTACTATACACTACTGCAAGTAATGTGGCAAAGCAACGCTACATTCTCTTCTATATTTACTAAAGTTGGCAACGGAGAGCAACTCAATGTTGATGAAATTACACTCATTGAGTCATGGTTCAGAACCCAACAGTGGTGCAATATGAACTTGATCTGCGTTGTGCATTTGTATCATCAAAATAACAGCATGGACTCATACAACAGCAATGCTATTGTGACAGAGATATACAGCATTGCTGACAACACTTTGATTGGCTACAAGAATCACACTGAAGCTGCTAAAGCCTGGCAAAACCTTCACAAAATGAGCTTTGTCGAGTTGGGTGGACTGCCTTATAAGATCCCACTTGCAGTGGGTTACCCTTACATGATTATGACTAACATTGATATTGAGGATGTCATAGTAAACGGTGCGATTGGTGTGTTAAAAAATATAGAGCTGCTCAGTGAAGATGAGCACTTTGCGGAGTTAGAGGCACAGAAAGAATTGTCAACATATGTGGTTACACTTAAACATTGACTCAGACTATGGATTGAATTCCCACTTGAGATGATGAGGCATCAATGTCAACTCAAAGCTAAGCCACATGTAATCTGCAAGCGTGAGGTTCTCAACTTCAAGTGGACACTGGTAACAATGCGCAGTGCCAACATACCACTCAGTCTGACAATCAAATGCCGCCAAATACAGTTTTCCATTGTGCCAGCATGTGCGATCATGATACACAAATCTCAAGGAGGCACTTTTGATCAAGTCGTGTATCAATATGACAAATTGCAGCAAACCAACTAGTTTATGTAGCTTTGAGTCGCATCACATTGTTAGATAGACTTTATATTATCAATGCCTGAAACAATTTCAAGTTTTATCATGGACTTGGTCACGCATCTCCTACAATTAGAGAGATATGTGATGAGTACCAGCGACTGGCCTAACATTTGCTGCTGACACTAGTCGCTCAAGTAAAATAGATTTGTGATTATGTTCCTGATCAGTGTTGTCTTATACTTATCACTGCCATTAATGCACAAAGATTGATTGTGCACTCAGAAGACATTTCTACCAATTCCTTCATCAACCAATCTGATTACTTGGCAATTAGTGAGACATGTATGGAAGATTTCAAGCCAGTGCAGGTTCCTGGCTTTGATCTGATATCATATTGCAATACTGCTAAGCACAGACAAATTGCAACTACATCATCAGTGGCAGTATCATCATCATCAAGTTGCATAGTAAGTGGAGTCATCATATATTGCAACATCAATAACTTCACTGATTGTAACAGAGTTAAAATTGACATTTACAAGATGAATTTGCAGATCAAAGACCCAAAGGTTGGTGATATCTGTCTAGTAAATGCAACAATTAATGGCATCTTCAACTTCATACTCGGGTGTGTGTACATCCATCCAGGCACAGCGTTAGCATAGATTAGGCTCTGTATGTTATCATTGCTGTTAAAGTATTCTAAAAACATCGTTAAGATTATACCTGAATATGAACCAGATCTCACTACACCAATCATGATGGTCAGAGACTTTACTGTTAATGTCTCACAAGTCTGCTCGTTGCCCAACTTCATGCTCACCAAGTTTAATTTGTCTTACATCAAAACTTTTTCAACAATGCTAGGTAATATGTGTATTGATTTAACGTTTACCAGAAATCTCGATATATCCTGTATGCCATTTGTTTCATGCTTTTTGTACCACAGACCTATCATTAATAAAGTTATAACACAGTAATTATTTGCTTACTTGATTTTCTTTCCTGAACCCAACAAAAGGAAAATGTTGCCATCACAAATAAAACATGGAAATCTGAAGAACTTCTTAGTTTTCAAAAATAATTATGACATACATATAATATGCTCAAAGTAAATATTACCCATTATGTACACATATTCATGTAAAACACATGGCCGTGTTAACAACACAGCCACACCCCAATTTTTTTTGGCTGAGTGGTTAATGTCTTTTGTTCAAAATTGATAGGACACAGTTTAGTTTAAAGGGGTGATTAGTTATTAGTTGTTTCAAAAAGTTCAGTTAGGTTTACCTGAGTGGTTTGTGGTTTTTGGTTGATTCAATTGAGCAACAAAATTTAGCTGAGTGGTTTAGTTTATCTATAATATAAAAGCTAAATTAATAAATTTAGAAATCTGAAATTATAGACGCCTTAGCAAAGCACGGGTAAATAGGCTAGTAAATCTATAATTTGATATTCTTAACATATGAATATGGGAAATATATTTCTAACCAATGTGGGGAGCTTAGTAAATGGTAGAAATCTATTGGATTAATATCAATGAGTCAGTTACCAACGTGTTATGAGCTAAACATGGTTGATATATAGATGTGACTAAGTTAAGAGCCAAAAAGAGAGCTGATTATGCCAGAGGAGGTTCTTTTTAAATCAATTGGGTTTTGATTCAAAGTTTTGATTTAGATTAACTTGCTAATTAGCCCAAATGTCCACTAATCACTTAATAAAACCAATTAAAGTACCAAATCAACCAAATACTAAACTGCTCAGCCATAACAATATAGCGAATACCATTGAGAACATATAAAATTTTCACTTATTGCATAAAAATTTTTATTTTATTATAAAATAATGATTTTTAAAATTCATAAACCTTCACAGGCGTGCCCACAACAACTCACCAAAGTTTTTACACAATCAAACAAATGGTGTTGGAGTCTATAAATCTCAAACAGATATATATAACATTTTTACTTCAAATTCAACATTTTGCATTTTGATTTCAACATTTTGCATTCCAATTTCAACATTTTGCACTTCAATTTCAACACAAAATTTTACATTATGATTTCAACATCTTGTATTTCAATTTCAACATTTTATGTTCCAAACTCAACATCATTTTTGGTGATAGTTTGATTTTATTATTCCTGCTGAAATAGAGGCAAGCATGTTATTGCCCAATTTTTTCAAATTTATAAATTATTTGTATATCCCAAATGTCAAATTATAATCTACCAAAAGAAAACACTGATGCTGAGGAAATCACTGAGTCTGTAGCTAGAACTAGATACAGTACAATCACTAATGCTAAATGCCTTAGCCTTATTTGATTAGTATATGAATAAGGAAAGACTATAAAGGAAGCTGTTGATATTTTAGAAATAAACTATATTACTGCAAGAACTAAAACTTCTAATTGTGAATCAGGTGGAATTATACAAAAAAATATAAAGGTGGAATTGAAAGAAGAGTGCTTAATCAAGCTCTTAAAGAAAGAGTTGAAAATTTGTTTTCTTTTAATCCACAAATAACCTTGAAGGAGATCAAAGAAACATTGAAGGAGGCAGAAGAAGAAAAGTTTTTGATTTAAATTTTAAAGTATTAAATAAATGTCTCCAGGAATTACAAATTACAATGAAGTTAAGTCATCAAGAATTAGATAGAGTAAATAATCCTAAAAATGATTTTATTAAGAAAAGAGTATACCCTTTAGTTTAATAATCACTTTAATGATGATTATTCCAAAACTATTTTTATTGATGAATTCTCATTTAATTAGCATCACAATCATAGCCAGGGAAGATCTAGAAGAGGAACATAAGCCATTGTAACTGTTTCAACGGTGAGGGGTAGGTCAGTATCTTTGATTGCTAGTATGACTATTTTTTTTAGTACTAGATGGTCCCAACCCAATGCTAGTATGACTATTGATGGCTTGCAATATTGTAAAACTATTGCTTGTTCAACAGTTAGTAGTGATATATTTGCTGATTATTTAATGATCTTTGCTCTTATCTATACAATAAAAAAATCTGCATGAAATGTGTCTTATATCAGAAAATGTTAGAATCCATAGAAGGCAAGATCTAGAGAGAATAACTTTATTATTTGATTTTGAGCTTAAGTTTTTATCTTTATATTCATAAATGCTAAATCCAATTGAAAATGCCTTTTTAAAGATAAAAATGGAGTTAGATCAAAGTTAAGAATCGGTGCAAGTGGATTGCTATCAGACTTAATTATAGAGGAGACTGCTACTGTTTCAGCCACAGATAGTACATGATATTTTAGACTTATTCTTGGAAATATTAAAAATTATGCAGCTGAATTGCCCTATGCTTATTAATAAAATATGCTTTATAATTATCTTTCTCATATTTAATAGATTTGATATTTTTAATATAATTTTATTACAAAATTTTTGTTTTGAAATTGAAATGCAAAATATTGAAATCTAAGTAAAAAAGGTATATATCAACATCCATTTATATACAGATAAAAGAGAAGTACCACTGACTGACTGAACCTTCACAAAATCTTTAAAAAAACATCAACCTAGAAACTTGAAATTTAGCATGTAGGTTCCCTATGAGATGTAGGTATCCACTAAGAAAGGATTTTTTTAATTTTCATAGTAAAATAAAAAAGCTTTTTATGTAACAAGTGAAAATCTCATATATTTTATGGTATTTGTTATGTTGTTACAGCTGAGCAGTTTATTATTTGGTTGATTTGATATTTTAAATGGTTTTGTTAAGTGGTTAGTGGTCAATTGCTAATTATTAAGTTAATCTAAATCAAAAACTTTGAATCAAAAACCCAAATGAAATTAAAAACACCTCCTTCAGCATTACCAGCTCAGCTTTTGGCTCTACTTAAAATTTTATATTGGTCAATTGTTTAAATCCTGACTCAATTACTTTTATTTAATCACTTTTTTCATTTAATGTATAATAAGCAAGGAAAAATATGCTAAGCAATAGAACGCCTAGCCTAATGAAAAATATCAGCATATATTGCTGATTTTATCCAATAACACATTTACTGACTGACTGATATTTAAAACCTTTGAGTCTGATAAGTTAATCTATTTAGGCAAGTATGCGAGAATTGGCAAATATTATTGAATAGTTCATCTAATTGCTCATCCAAAATTAAACAAAAGTCAGTGTTAGAGGTTTAAGTAGATTAAGTAAAGTTAGGATAATCAGCTCATCAGCCACTTGGACTAACAGCGAAGCTGTTAGTCTAAGTAGCTCAAGAGTAGCGCTAACACCCTATAAGATATTCTAATTTTGAGCTTATAAATAAACCTGAGCAACGCTGGGTAACTCTGCTTTGCATATTAAAATTTATTTGAGGCAAACTATTGACCAATCAATATTGAGGAAGTAATGATTAGATTAATATATACTTCAATTGAGTTAAAACAAGTTGGTGGGCTCAATTTTGACCTAGCAAACCAGTCTATTGGGTAAATATCATATTTGACCTAACCTTTGGATAAACTATCTTGTTCAAAGGGGATAAAATAATTAAACCTTATTCTCAAATTTAAACTTTAATTGCTTAATCCTAGCTTCAGCTTTCAATTGTTTGTTTTAAATTTTAAAGTTTACTTGAGGTGGGATGACCTGGAGATGATACCACACTGACTAAGGGAAATGGAATGAATGAAAGGAGGATAAAACCCAGAAAACCTCCATGCATGGTGTATGATAGGCCAGAAACTCCATGAACTGCCTTTGTATTTGCAATCTTGGGGAATTGGTGCATAACGCTAACATAGTAATAATTTTATCATACCCAAAGTTCATTGACTGGGATTAACTTAGGGAGGCAGTGGTAGAAGGTCCATATTCTACCACTGGGGTATCCTCCCCTAGTTTTAATAGTTGTTTAAAATATAACCTTTAGAGAAGTTTTAGTTCTTGTTTTAGGTTTACCCTTTAAAGAATTTTTAATTGCTGTTTAAGGGGTACCTTTAAAATTTTTTAACTATTATTCTAAATATAACCACTAAAGCATCAGATAAAGTTTAAATTCAATAGAAAATTAAAGCCTTACAAAATGTGTGATATTGAGGCCAGCTTCGCTTCCATCAACTTGGACAGCGCAAGTGATTATATGCCTCAGCCCTAAATCAGAAGGTTTGTCAATAATTCATTTTAGGTCATTCTTATTTTTTATTTTAGACTGTTGCTAAGGCAATCCCAAAGAATGTTATCAACTCTAAGTTTCTGCCAATCTGAGAAAAGCCACCATTTCCAGAACCAACTCCATAACTACCAATGAGGTTGAGCAGGCTAAGTCAGATGCTGGTTCAGATTAAAAAGATCCTTGACAACTGAAGGTGGTGCACCCACCTTAGCCCCGGTTTTTAACACCACCCCACATAATGTGGTAAAAATAAAGAAAATTGAGGAGATCTACCAAAAAGATGCATGTGGAACACATCCCTCTGAGGCCAGATACATACATCAACTCAACTAAGATGAACACTCATCAGCTGTGAATTTATGATAACACCACAGACTCCCTCATTAAAAAATTTCAGTTTGTCCTCAGCTTCTTCAAAATCTTTGACAAGGTATTGATGAACGCTGCCAATAACAAGGTGGGTACAATTTCCTATTTTCTAAAGGCCTTAAAGTTGTCACTCATGGCAAGTTTAAATGGAACTACCAATCAGCGCATTAAGCTTATATTGCAGATTTGGGAACCCATTATGAGTAAAATCAAGGTCACCATTGGCCCAGAGAAAAACCTGATCTCAGTGTACAACAATGTAGTGGAATTTCAGCGGAGATCTGCAAGGAAGAGAAAGTCTAAATCTCTGAGCTCATCTTTGGGCACCTTCTCACCTCGTCCAACTACAACAACTTTGAAAAGAAGGTGGTGGGAAGGTATAATGGGTATGGGACCAAGCTGTGCAACATCTTTAGCACCAAGTTCATCGTAGAGATGGTGAGCATAGAGTATGGCAAGACATACTACCAAAAGTTTACCAACAGCATGAGCATGATTGGACCCCAAGTTCGCCAAGCTTTGGAAGGGGGAGGTGTTCAAAAGGATCACCTTCTGACTTGACCTGAGCAAGTTCCAGATGAACCACCTTGATGATATTGTGGGGCTCCTCAAATGGTGAGTTTATGACATGTGTGCCACAGTGAGAGGGTCATCATGTTTTTGAATGACAGAAATCTCAAGTTGAACAACTTCAAGGATTACATCCAGATGTACCTTAAGAGAGCACTCAAGCCTGATGGGGAGGACCTTAACCAAGAGGCTTGTGTTTGAATGGATTGGCAAGCTGTGAAAGGTTGAATTTGTCCCCTCAAGCTTGGGTAACTGCAGTAGGTCAGCTTTGGCAATAGTATCTTGACCTCTAAGGGTGGCACCCACGTCAACTACATGTTGGACGACATCTTGAAGCTCATCCAAGAGGCGTTAGATAAGAAGAAGCTCAAGAGCAAGATCTTGCTGGGGGTCATCTAGGGTAACATGTGGATCTTTATTAACTGCCTGATTGAAAAACCCCTCATTTGACTTGCAAACTAAGGAAAACATAACTTTAACGCCCACCAGTTTTGTTTTGTGCTGTAAGCTTATGGAAGGGTTCCAGGTGGGGGTGTTCATGTCAGGGATTAACCACATGCTCACCACCCTTTCACAAGCCAAAAATAACATGGTCATGGTGAAGACATTGGATCCACCATGAGCAGGTGCATCTCAGGGATCCCCAAGCTAGAGGACGCCAACAAGGTGCGCACCCAAAAATCAGAAAAATGCACTCTGATCCCGACTGAGGGGGACTCTGCCAAGGCCCTGATGATGGGGGGCCTGACCAATGTGGAGTGGGACTATTTTGATTTGTTCTCTTTGCATGGGAAGCTGCTGAACATTCAGGTTGTTAGCCCATCACAGGTCAAGGGTAACAAGGAGCTCATCAACATCTATAAGATCATGGGCCTTAATACCAAGGTGCACAACTTGGAAACCTCCAAGATGCAGTATGGGCACCCCATGATTATGATGAATTAGCACCATGATGGGTCACATATCAAGAGCCTGCTCATCAACTTCATTGACCATTTCTACCTGTTGCTGCCCAAAGTGGTTGACTTCATGCAGGAATTCATCATGCCCATTGTCAAGGCCATCCTCAAGGACCAGCAGTGTAAGAAAATTCAGTTCTTCACCATTTCAAAGTATGAGAAGTGGTGCGACAACCTAGAACTTAATGCCAGCGCATACAACGTCAAGTACTACAAAGGGTTGGACATCTGAAAGGAAAGAGTGTATCAAATACTTTAAAATCTCAACTGCCAAAAGATTTGATTTGATCCCATTCAGGTTGACAAGTGCCATCCCATTGACCTCACCTTCAACAAAAAGAAGGCTGATTCCCACAAGGATTGGCTCTGCCAGTTATGCCCCAGCAACTACATTGACCAGAGCGTTAACTCCATTACCTATACTAACTTCATCAACAAGGAGCTGATCCAGTTCTCTATGGGTGACAACATCCGTAGCATCCCCTCTGTGGTTGATGGCCTCAAGCCTAGTCAGCACAAGGTTGTGTATAAATGCTTCCTCTAGCCTGACACTAAGGTCAAGGTGGCCACGCTCACTGGCATCATCATTGAGAAGGTGGTGTACCATCACAGGGACCAGAGTTTGGCATCAACCATCATTGGCCTCACCCAGGACTTCATGGGGGCTAACAACGTCAACCTGCTTGCCCCCTCAGCCAGTTTGGCTCTTACATCCAGGGTGGTAAGGATGCAGGCATCGCATGTTACATCAACACCTGCCTCAAGCCCATCACTCAGCTGCTGTTCCACAAAGATAACATGCCACTTCTCAACTACCTTGACAATGATGACATAAAGGTGGAGCCTAAGTAGTTTCCGCCAGTGGTGCCAATTGTTCTTCTTAATGGGTGTGATGGCATTTGTACTGGGTGATCCACCAACATCCCCAACTATAACCTGGTAGATGTTGTTTCCAACCTGTGGTGGCTCACGCAGGGTGAATTCCCCATCCTCAAGCTGCCCTGGTACCTTGGGTTCACCAGCGACATTGAGCCCTCTGGCCCCAACTGCTACATGGTGCACGTCTGCATCATCAAGCTCAATGACTGGCAAATTGAAGTAATGGAACTCCCTATCATGGTGTTGACCCAAGCATATTATGCCATGATAGAGGACTAGCATCTCAACTCTGACATAACTGATAATTATGAGAAGTACCACTCCAAACAAAGCGCAAGGTACATTTTCTGGGTGTCGGAAGCCTCACTGGCAAAGCTGGAGAAAGAGGATCTGTATGCCAAGTTCAAGCTGATAGAATTTATCTCCACTTCCAACTTGATGTACTTTGACATAAACAGCTGCATCTAACACTACAACTCTGTCAAAAGAGTGTATGTAACTCTCTTGTTCTCAGAGAGGTGGTGCAGGATACACATCCACACTGCAGGGAACTAGCCATTAGCAAGTTTAGAAACAAGAAACCGCAGAGGATGACAGAGCAAAAGGGACCCAGGGCAAGGGTGTACAATGCAGTGTATAATAGTAGATAACAAATAGATAACAAAACTTGGTTGAACTCTAAGGGGAGCCTATAATCAAGTGGAGATTGGTGCTGGGATTCTTGGGTGCCTTAATATGGAGGAGACCAGGGCAGACCAGAGGTGCACCAGATACTGTAGCTAATTTGGATAAAATTAAGTGGCCAACGTTGTTACTGACCACTTTAAAGAGGTCTACACACAGGTTTACCCATGGAACCATATTAAAAAAAGTAAACTTAACAGGGAGGTTTATTTAGGAAGTTGACCAATGAGGAAAGTTGGTCTCATGGAAGGATACTTAAGCAATGGGGGCAAGTCATCAATTGGGTGAAGTGGTGTTAAGTCTAAGAGAACCAATAGGCGCATACTACCATCAGCCATGGTCCTGTAACTCGAAATTGACCAACATTAAATTATAGATTGCAAATTGGGATCATCCCAATTTAATAATATTAAAAATGATATGTGTTTAAAAACCCTGTTCCTCAAGCAACCATAATGAACCATCAGAATTAAGAATGTAGCTGATGCATTTTAAATCCTTGGCTGTAATGCCAGGGTGAGCATCAAACACATTCCCAGGACAAACCTGGGCATATTTTGCCTTGTTAATTCTTGGCGTATAGGCTTGATTCCGCCGAGTTGGTTTACACAGGGTATTAGCCACTGAGTAACCAAATAAGACAATATGAAAATCACTGACTCTACTAATAAACTTGATAAACTTATATATGAAGCTATCGCCCCTTATTTCGACCTTTATTAATATAAATCACAGACTTATCTGAAATTACTCAACCACACGAAAAAGATTCCTTTTCAATCCTCTGTGTGACTCTTTATATCTTGGTTCCCCAGGCTGGATGCATCCTCAGCTTGGTAGCCTTCAATTCATCTTTCCTTTTCTAGAAACTCTCGTTTGT
>JAKSZP010019482.1:0-11280 GCA_022478985.1 Massospora cicadina | reverse complement strand
TCCTATCAATTTCATTACATCAATCTTGGCGCAGATTTAATTAATTTTTATGTAACAGTTCTGCTGAGGTAATTCTTCTTTCTGCTCAGCATAACTTTCTAAGCCAAATTACATGAAATTAAAAAAAACAAATCATATTCGCCCATAGTAGTTTTGCTCTGATGTCCTCATATTCTCCGCCGGCTGCTCCAACATGGTGCAGCAGTGAAACTCCCCCCACCATTTTCTGTGTGGCAGAAATCGCGCTAGGACTGGTTCACCCAGTCATTTCAAACCCATGGGCTGATTCGTTCCACCCAAGACCTGGACGCCCACCTTGCTCATACCCAAGCGGTACCACGCTGCCCCCTGGTGCTCCCCCAGAGCAACATGCACTACGGCCTAAGGGTCCAATATGGGAAACTATTCCCATACCACAACCAAGCAATTATCAAAATGGCACAGGCGGTGATGATACCCACCAGATTTATTGATTTCTGCCCCTACAAGGGGTATTTCGACCTCAGCTTCACCTGCGAAGCTGATACTGCCACTGCAGCAACTGTGCCCCTGGTATTCCAGGGTACCCCTCTCCCCACAACTTGGACTCAGCTCCCAGCGGACACCACTTTGGTGGTCCAGTTTGCTGGCCTGCCCACCCACCTTCACCCTGAAGTGCTCAACCAGGAGCTGATGGCCGGTTTGGCAGCCTATGGCTCCAACCCCATCCTACAATTTGTGGTCCCAAATGGGGCCACACGACTTGCTGGGCCTCGGGCATATGCCACAATAAGCCCTGAATTTAGTAAAATTGTGGCGGCAATTCCACCATGTACCGTTATTCTCTCAGCGCCTTACCATCTATTTGGGCCCACGTTGAGGGCGGGTGAATGATCTGTCCATCATGTTTTGAGTTAGACCACTCAAAATGCAAGTGCCCCTACTCAACCACTTCAGATGGATCGGATGACTCATCCATTAACCTACAATCTGATGCCCACCCTGTACAATTTCAGGTATGAGGCACAATCCTACCTCCTCCACCCCCAAAACCTGTTGCTGCAGCTACACCTGCAGCCACTAATCAGCCTCCTCCCCACCCCAATGCCATAAATAATTCCTACAATCAAACATCTGATTGGATCCCAGTTTGATCTCATGCTTCTGCGAATGAATTGAACAAACCTCAATTTTATGCAGATTCCCCAATCCAATTCAACCAAAACCCATGAGAATTATTGGATGAAATCGACGAATCAGGTAACGTCATTGATGAACCATTACTGCAAGTCAAGCGGCTCTGTAATGCAGAATAGGATGCAAAATTCCCGCCTCAGAAATATGTCCCACAACCTAATGCCAAACCGTTCTACAGTGACCACCAGCATGCAGTAGAAGCAGCCACCACACCAGACTGCTGTCCACTCCGCAAAGCTGCCACCATATCTGTGGCTGCATTCACAGGAGGAATTCCACCTCCCTTTATCCCCAGAGATCTTACTACACAAAGTAAGATCAATATGGAAACTTTACACAAAAACATCACGGAAGCCATCCAGAACGTGGTAACAGTAGCACGGAATCTGAAAGCAAAAATAACCTGAACCAACATTGCCACATTTGTTAAACTCCCAGACGCCCGCCTCAAAGCTGAAGATGCTTTGGCCAAATACATCGTTGGCATTATGATGGCTGGCAATTATTTGGAAGTTACAGTCATCAAGAATATCGAATCCCACACCGCTAATGCCCCCACACCCTTACTATGTGCCTTAACACGCACCCTACTCTGGGATGAGATGGATGCGGCCAAAGACGAGTCCCCCAATCCCCCCTCCCTATCCACCATGGAGGGATAGCAGTATTCGCTGACCACCTGGTTGGATATTTTGTTAGGTATGATTCAATTAATCCGTCCAATTTTTGGCGTTTTATTTGAATCATTCTTTTTATTGTTATGATTTTTTAGTTTTAGTTTGGTAATGTCCATCCTTTGGTCAGCTTACCTCAGTTAAATAAACAGTTCTGCCGAGGTAAGTGTTGGTACCAGAGGAGGGATATGAAGCGTAAGAGCTGTTACCCAGCGCTCATCTACCATGTGGGCAAGATCGCCCTGAGTAATGAGAGGTACAGTTATCCTATTCAGTATCTTCTTGCTCAGAAATTGGAAAAGGGCTTGATCAACGGCCAGGGGTCATTCCCCAGGACTTACATTACTCTTTCCTTTTTTCAAGGGAAGGGCCCCACCCCAAGGAAACTGCATGAGAGCCACATTTTTGTGCGCCCTGGGTAACTTGATAACCATAACTGTTGCAACTTTTTGGGGAGGGCAGGGAGCATCAGGGTGGGATTTGTGAAATGCTTTGACCAGTTCCATACATTTCACACAATTGAGCGCCTTGACCCAACTGTTCTTGTATGCTAAGTACCCTTTCCAAGCCACTAGATATTGAACGGACCATTGGGACTTGCGGGATGCCAGGATATTCTCCACCTTAGCTTCTTCCACACCCTCGATAATGATCAGTTCAGGTTCTGTGGGAACTGTACCCTTGAAAGGTGACAGCTGGAAAGGTGGAAGATGGGATTCTGTTTCTAGTGATCCAGAAGCTTCAACCAGAACGCACCATTACCAAAGACCTCTTCCACTAAATGGGGACCTGAATGCTTACTTGCAAATTTACGGGAAGGAGCTTGGAATCATAAGTGGCAGGTATTTGTGATGAGCGGGGTCTCCGAAAACTGCTACAAAGCAGTTAGGCAAGAGTGCCCAAGTGAGTGCCCACAGGCAGGATAACCCTGCTGTGGAGAGATCCCAAATCTGACTATGCGGAAACCACTTTATCACGAAGGTTTGGGCCACAGTCAAGACAATGCTGGCGCTCAGAAGGAGGGCCTAACCCCCTGAGAGGGCGTACAAGGACTGGATGGCCCTGTCAAAGCCTGAACTGCTGTCCATGTGGGGTTTCCTGGTTTTCTTAATAAACTAATTTACAAAGGCGAAAACTTTATTTTCGAATTTATTAAGTTTTATATAAATTTATAGAAGATGAAACTGTTTTACACAGCTTCTCCTGCTCAGATTTATACTGAGCTTAGTGATGAAGAGTGGGTCCTGTTCCTGCAAAGTCCGCGGGCATCATCCCAGCAGTGGGCCCTATTCGAGAATATAGACCCTCGATTCCAGTGTCAAGGCCCATTCTTGAGCTCGGGCTGGGTACCCTTGGGGTTGCAGAAACTTTTCCGCATTTGTTATTCAGCCTCAATTTGCTCTTATAGCCTGGGCCATTCCCTTCACCCGTATTCCACAATATTGATTTGTTGCCTCTTTTTGGAATATCTCATTTGGCGGCATCTGGTTGGCCAGAGCACCGTTTGCAAGGATTTTCATCCTTGTCAATACTCCCATGAGCAACGGGTTCAGCCACAACCAATTGGCCAGAGATTCGCGTCCAAGGGTCCAATCCCTTGTCACTGCATTTAGTAATATTGGATCTGGCAGCTTCTGGTTGGCCAGAGCGTCATTTCTGAGGCTTCCCTTCCCCATTAGCCTTTTGATTCATTTTTGATTCCAATTTTGAGGCATCTGATTCATCAGATTGCCATTTATGATAATCAGTGCGTCAAGCCCCTCTCCTCTAGCCCCAACTATCGCCCTAGGGAATATTAGGGCTATGTGATGGTCAGGCAACGCCTTGACCGTTACAGTATTGAGCATAACATAGGAGCCCACTGTTATATTGTGACCTGGGAGCCACTTACAATCCACAAACTGCTTGTAGACATCAATAGCTTTGGTGAGGTGTTCCTGCACCAAGGATCGAGTTGACCTTATATGTTCAGCGTGATCTGCGGCAGCTTAGACCTCAGGCCACAAGCAAGGTCCAACCAAAAATGAAGGATTGTAACCCAATGTCACTTTGTCTGGCGAAAACCCCTAGACGCATGGGTTCCATTGTTACAAGCAAAATGAGCGAGGGGAAGGTCGTTGGCCCAGGTGTCCTGTGCAGCTGCAGCATTGCATTGCAGGTACTGTTCGAGGACTTGGTTAACTCTCTTGGTCTGCTTATCAGACTGGTATGATAAGCAGTGGAGTGACAGGGGGATATTTTTAGGATCAATAGGAGTTCACTCCAAAACTGCGCTGTGAACTGTGAGCCACGGTCACTGATGATCTCCTGGGGGCGACCAAACATTAAAAAAACATGGCATATGAATAGGCGTGCAGTTTCTTTCTGATGTAATTGTGGAAGTGCAAGGTATAAAGAGGGAAAATTTTGTGAAACAATAAACCACCACAATCACTGCTGTGAACCCATTAGAGCAGGGAAGTTCGATGATAAAGTCCACAGACACCGATGTCCATAGATCCTCGGCTGCTGTAAGGGGTGCAAAAGGCCATTTTTAATGGAGCTGGCGACTTATCCCTGGCACAAGTATTGCAATCAGCGATCCAGACTGGAACTCCTTTTGTCAAACCCGCCCAATTGTAGATTTAATTGATCAATTCGATGCATTTCTTTTTTCTGGGATGACCAACCGTGGGGGGATTGTGATGTGTGTGGAATACCTCCGTTCAGAAGGAGGGGGGAACCCAGATGTGAGACTTAAAATAAATGACCCCCTCCTCCAAAGAGTATAGGGAGTGTTTAAGTCTCAGGTGAACCAACTGCTCAACCAACTTCACACCCTCAGGGCAGGCCATTTGACTGGCCAAGACCTGAGCCACTAGCGGGGCGTCAGGAGCCAAAGTGAAGGATGAAATGACAGGGGGGACAATTGACAGGATTTGGGTGGCAGGAATCATGGTAACGAGATCCACATCCTCTGGGTCTGAAGAACAGTGGGCGGGACTGCGGCTTGAAAATTGGGAAGTACGTTGAGCGCACCTTTTACAAATTTGTATTTGAAGTTAAAACTGCACAGGTCCTGATAGGTTTAAACTTGACAATGCGCCAATTTTTGGGGTTTACAAAAGTACAAAAGGGCCTGGTGATCCTTGCGGACCATTAATTCATGTTGAGCACCCTGTAACAGGTATCGCCAATGAGTTAATGCCCATGCAATGGCTGCCAATTCCTTGTTGTAAATGGCCCAAGACTGCTCCATGGCGGTGAACTTCTGGGAAAAATAGGCAACTGGATGTTCCAAACCATCATGCTCCTGGAGTAACCCCGCTCCCACTCCTACCGACAAGGCGTCACATGCAACAATATATGGCTTGGTGGTATTGGCGTGCTTCAAAATGGTTGGGGACATAAACACCTCTTTAATTGATTTGAACGCCTGTTGGCATATGGGCGTCCAATGAAATGGTACATTTTTCCTGTAAGGGGGTGGAGTGGGACAGCCAGCTGGGAAAGTGCCGGGGAAAATTTTTTTAGGAAAATGATGGGTCCCTTAAGAAACTCTTAAGCTGTTTCTGGGTAGTCAGGGTTGGCCATTCTCGGATCATGTCCAACTTATTGGGAGGGATTGTGTAACCATCTTTAAGGATGATGTTCCTAAGGAAAGTGAACTCCTCCTTGTAAAACTTGCACCTGGAAGGCTTGACAAAATAAGCCTGACTTATGTAAGGCGGCCACAACTGCTTCCAAGTCAGTAGCGTGTTGTTTGGGAGTTGTGGAGTGAACCAGAATATCATTAATGTATATAACTGCATGGGTAAACTGGGGGTCACCCAGTACATTGTTGATCATTCATTGAAACGTAGTGGGAGCATTCTTCAGCCCAAAGGGCTTTACACGGAATTGGAAAATGCTGCGCTTCATCCAGATCGCTGTTAACCATTCTTGCCCTTTCATCACCCAAATTTGGTTAAAGGCGTTCACCAAATCCAGCTTAAAAAACACGGATTTTTTTGATTGCCTGGCTGATCATCTGCTCCAGAGGCAAGGGGTAGGGATCAGAAACCGTTATTTTGTTTAAGTGGCCATAATCCATGCAGGGATGGAGAGAACCATCTGCTTTTTTGCAAAGACGATGGGGGAGGCAACGGGCAAGGTCTCCTTGAACAACCACCCTTTTTCAGCATATTGTCCAACCAGGTGTTGTGTGCAATTTCTTCCTCCGCTGTATGGGGATACAACGGACAGTTGATGTTCATCAACTCTACAGTCGTTCAAAATCCACAGTTGAACCTAGTGTGAGGATGCAGACGATCCGCCTTTTCTGAGTTTAAATACTTTGATAGTGCATTAAACTCTCTGAAAAATCAGTTGATATTCCCGCAGAAGTGACGAGGGAAGTGATAGAACTGCGGCCTTGTGTTTTCTTAAGGGTGTCAATCAGAGGGAATTCAACCTCCAGTTGATCAAAGGTAAATAACAACATATTGGTCTCCAAGTGAATCTTAATATGTTATTGGCGCCACCATCCCACACCTAAGATCACTGGAAACACCAAGTTTGACATAGCCAAAAAACGATCACAGAAGCTAAACTGGTGGATTGAAAAAGGCACTGGCCGATGGATGAATATGAGGTCTGGGAGGCAGACGAAGCTGCCATCACTGAGGGACCTGAATCCATTTCCAGTTCTGATTGATTGGCTAGTTCTACACTCATGAAATTACCCGCAGCACCGGTATCACCAAGGCCTCAAAGGATATGTGATGGGACCCAACACTAATACATGGGTAATAAGAAGTAAGCGAAGTTCTCTTTATTGGTAGTTGTGGATGAATCCAGTGATACCGAAGAGATGGTAGTGGGGTCAGGGGAAACTGCTAGGCTCTTATGGAGGATAAACTCGTTGTGAGTCAGGATGTCAGATTCTACTGACATGGGCAGAATAGCTGCGGCAACTATGGGGTGTAGGTTTGAAGGTTTGAGTGGAAACAAGACTATTGTGGACAGGGAGAATCTTCTTCACAACCTGGTTCATTTGGAAAGAGGGGCCATTACTGCGCCAATATCTATGAGAAAGGAAGAAATGCTTAAAAATAATGGTTGGTTGATTATGTCAGGCAAACAGCAAGTAAGAATTAGACTGGCAGCCAGCCTAGGTTCCAGAGCACCTGAACAGCAAACCAGAATGCCCAAGGCACTGCTGCTGGTATGACGGATATAAAACTGGAAAGGAGGTTCACCACTATCTGCTGGTGAGCCAGAATTTTGTACAAGCTCAAAATAGAATACCAGAAAAACACAATCATTAACCCCGAGGGGTATGAGAGTGCTGGTGGAAAAGGCGGTTTAATTCTCAACATATAAAAGCTAAATTTTGGGGAAGGTTTTTTTATGGAAAATTTAAGGAAGAAAAATCAACCAACAATCTTCTCAGTGCAATGCGACTAATTAAATAGTGGTCAATATAGAGAGGAAACAAGCCAGGATTAGGTCCCTCAAGTTCGCCCAACTGGCGAATTGTTTGGGAATGAGGAACAGATATGTTAACTGAGAACTGACATCAAAGAATTTGTTGGTAGGCTGAGTCAATATTGGTTTGACCTCAAACTTCCAAACTGAGGCTTGGATACATTTCCAACAGTTGGTGCAATGGCGTTTAGCCTGATGAGCAGTGGGAATCCCCCAAGGCCGCCCCACATAGGGGCAGGCCCATTTGGTTGGGAATGGGTTTGGGATGCCCAACCTGCCCATGTCCAGTCACTAAGCTGTTTGTTTGGTCAGAATCATTGCTTTGGGTGCAACGCCCGATTTTCTGGAAGGGAACTTTGAACCCTCATCAATGGTACCTGATACTGTTGCCTGTCCATTGTGGATGTTCCCCAATGTTTTTGGAGGGAGAGATTTTGAAAATTTATAGTAGCTGAATTAAAAATCATAGGCTGTTCTGACTAATAGATTAGACTTCATTCCTTTTTGACATTTGTAATTTGAACATCAGGCTGACTGCCACTCGATTTTGTTCTAAATAATTTCATTTTGGTGATCTTGGCGCAGATTTCACTAATTTCCCATAACAGTTCTGCTGAGGTAAGTGTGGGTACCGGAGGAGGGATCCAAAGTGGAAGAGCTGTTACCCAGCACTCATTTACCACATGGGCGAGATAGCCCTGAGTAATGAGAGGTACAGCCATCCTCTTTGTATCTTCTTGCTCAGAAATGGGAAAAGGGCTCGATCAATGGCCAGGGGTCATTCCCTGGGACTTACAGTTGGGATGATCCACTGGAGTCACCCCATTCCCTAGCAGCGTGGGTCATACTACAAGTTTTGGGCCAATCAGCCAGATCAGTTCCAGCATGTTGATCAGCAGTCTTAGTATTAGTTTTGTTTGACTTCTTTGGGCTAAGATTACTCCATGGAGTTTGGCTCTGGCGTGGGTTGTATTGTGCCCCATCTGCGTAAAATTTTCCGCTGCTTACCTGTGGGCTCGATGTGAGGAAACTAGTTGTTGAAGTAATTGGGATTTGTGCAGGAGTGTTGTCATATTGTGATTGGTTGGGATGATCTTTCATATCGTACTCATGAACCACATTGTTGCTGATCACATGTGATTGGCTAGGAGGATCCACAGTGGTGCATGGTGGTCTGCTTTTGTGTTTAGAGGCGTTTGATTGGTTGTGTTTGTTAATTCATTGCTTTAATTTTGTTGGGTTTTATGTGAGTGATCTTATTGGTTATTTCACTGTGCTGCTATGGAATCCAACTGAATCTGGTTTAAGGAAATCGTGGTGCAATCTTGGGTCCTAGTGGAACTTGTTGCCTGTTTATGGGCAGCCTGTACATGACAATAATCCTTGTGCAAAACGTATTCAACCAAAGTGATTTCAGTTCTTTTGCCCCAATGGAAGGCGTATGTGGCATCCTTCATTTTGCTGAAGGTTGGTCTCATTTCATCCATATTGTTCTCACAAAATTCTGGTGCTTCAATCCTGCACTTGATGAGGCACGCGTGATCTTTGTGGCCTAGAGCAGAGCAGAAGCCGCAGTAGGCGTGGTGTGTTCCAGTGTGATGCAGAAGGGGTGAGATATGCTGCCATCGGGGGGGGGGGGTTGATAGTCGCCATGTGTAAAATGAGGGTGATATCCTCCACCACGTCCTGGTCAGGTTCAATAATGGCTATTGCCTTCCCTGTACACAGGTGAGGCAGGAGTGGGAATTTTTTGAATTCAAATTTTTTGATTTTGAGATAACTTTTGAGGCCTGTGCAGAGCTTATCCTCGAGGATTTTATGGTGCATGGTGCATGGGAGTTGGTCAAATATGATGAATAGGTCGTTTGCCTCATTCCATCATGTGCACACCTTGTAGATAATGTGATCTTGGTTGTTAATTTTAATGGAAAATTTGGTTTTTTCTGCGTCCATCACTTCCTCCGCGGTCATGAACCTGACATCTACCCATCCTCTATATGAATTTTTAAAATTTGCCAAACCAGTATTTGGGAAAGTTGTGGAGAAGGCCTCCCCCATTTTTTCCTATGACTTGAGGGAAGTAGCACCAGCCATAGTTATAAGGCCATGCTTGAGGGAGGATAAGGGTTGGGAGTGTTTGATCATTGTGAATGCGCCCATTTCTATTCAGAAATTGCAAAACTTCAGGTGAGGCGCTACGCTCACCCTTTTTGGGGGGAGGTTGTCCCAACGTACTGCTGGGGCATTTTTCTTCAACAGGTTGGGTGGGCTTAGGGCCTTCTGCACTGGCCACTTTCGCCCAACTGGTGTTGGTGTGACAAATCTGCTCATTTTCCTGGTTGATTGTCAAATTTGGATAATTTTCATAGAATTGTGTTACTAATAGTGAGAGTAATGGGAAAGAAAAGCTTTATATTTCTTCATTATTTCTTTTATTTATTTATTTAATCTGAAAGTGCCCATCCCCTGGTCATCCTTCCCTACACAATTTGTTTTGAAGTTCTGTAAGAAAAGTATCTGTATACTTTATTGATTATAGATTATAACAAATCCACTAGGTATAACGGTTGTATACTATACTTAAGCTATATACACAAAATAAATGTAACGTTTAAATTACTATTTTATGTCTGGTATTTATAAATTATTAAAAAAGCCATATATACTATAAGTTTTATAGACTACAACCCAACTTTATTCTAATGCAAAAGTTTAAAAGTATACTATATTAATGTTTCTGGTAAGATTGATTTTTTTTGCTCATCATTACTTTCTGAGTGATTTTACCATAAAGTAAAGTAAAATAAAATTAAAAACTTTTTCTATCAACCAGTTCACCCTGATGCCCTCAGATTCCCACTTGCTGCTCTAATGTGAAGCATTGGCAAAACCTCCCTCAAAATTTTATGTCTGGCAATAAGATGAGCTCAGATTGGGTTGCCCAGTCCTACCAAATCCTTAGGACAATTTGTTCCTCCCAAGGAAATCAACCTCCACCTCACATAATCCCAGATGGTGCCTCATATCCCACTGGTGTGCAAAGAGCAATATAAGTTATGATATTTGGGTCATATATGGGAAATTGTTCACATACTCTGATCAATTAATCATTAAAATGGCTCAGGTAGTAATGTTACCTAGTGGATTCATTGACTTCCACCCCTATAAGGGGTTTTAACTTGAACCCATTTATGAAGCTACTGATGCCACTTTGGCAACTGTATTGACTTCCAAGGCACCCATCTCCCCACCACTTGCACCCAACTTCCAGTGGACATAACTATGGTGGTTCAGTTTTCTGGGTTTCACACCCACCTTCCCCCCGCTGCGTTTCATAAGAAGCTGATGTTCGTTTGGCCATCTACAGCTCTGACACCATCCTTCAGTTTGTGATCTCAAATGTTGCCACTTGTCTCTAGAGCCTTGATCATTTACCATGACATGCCCTTGTTCTAATAGCATTTACCTGTTGATTCCCACTTGGTATGTTGTCCCTTCTTACCCTGCCCATCCATTATGGGCCCGTGTCAACAGCGTTCAGACATTCTTTTAATCATATTCTGAGGTGGATTATTCAAAACGCAAATGCCCCTCCATCGCAGCTTCTACCTGATCTGAGCCCCCTTCACCAGAACCTCGCCTGCCACCAGTTCTATAGCGCTTTATGTCTGGGGTATAATCAAGCCCCCATTCCCCTGAGCCTGCTGCTGCATTGATCCCTGTGACAGTCAATCAGGCCCATAATCAGCCCAGAACCACAACCACATGGCCAAACTTGAAACAGCTTGGACTAGTTTCAATTCCAAGCTTCCTCCCCTTTGCCAGACAACCCCAGCCTTATGATAATGTCTTAATCTTATTAAACCAGAAACCATGAGACTTGTTAGATGTGGTTTCTGAATTGACTAAGTTTGTTGCACTATCAAATCTTCATTTTGATATTTTCTAAATTTTTATGATGAAACTCAAATTCCTCAAAAGT
>JAKSZP010019481.1:0-11313 GCA_022478985.1 Massospora cicadina | reverse complement strand
GAGGGTCCATGTTTGTTAATCTCTATATTTCAGTGGTCAATTCTCTGGTGTTCACAGCGTTAGCATCTCTCAGCTAAGTAAATCAGGGAAACCACCCCAAGGAATTTTTGCAACAACCACTTTTCAAAAATATACATATAGATTCTCACCCTCAAATGAACACATAAACGTTTAAGCTGAATTAACTATATTTAAAAATGAAAAAGTAACATGGCAGATTGAACTTTTGAAAATTCCAGTGGAAGTGGAATTGATGGCATAACAACTGCTCTCTGTTATCTAGTGCTAACCCAGGCCAACCCTGATTTTGAATCTAAGCTCCATCCTGGATGGTCTAATCAGATGCCCCCACCCAACCCGGCTGGTCTCCACTCAGTAAGAGAGGCTTGGTCAAGGTTACTTTTTATCCTCAGTTTTTGGTTAGAACATGGTTAATCTTATAGATCAGTATTTATCCCACTTATCTCCTATGGACCTTAGCTTTATATAATCAAACTGGTGATGCCATGTGGACTATGGATGCTATTGTAGGTATTTAAGTACCCTTGATGGAAGCCAAGTTTTTCCTTGGAACGCTTTATGTCTGACAGGCTGGCAGATATTGCTGAAGTGAATGGGTGAACCATTATGTCAGTAATACTGCTAAGCTTAACAAGATTAGGCTTTCACGAAAGATCTGAAAAAACTCAATAGAATGCCCAGTAAATTAGGAACATAGCCATCTGCATTGTAAATAGATAATTAATTCTCTATTTGAGATTAAAAATATAGTATTTTATCATACTGCCCAGTGGTCACTGTTAAAATTCTGGCCAGATGGGCTACTTGCTTGGTGCCAGCCCAGAATTCCAAAAATAAGACAGGAGTGGTATATTTAGTAAACTGATCTTCCCGAGAAAAAGGGGGCCAAAGTTCCCCCTGAGTTTACAACCTGGACCCTTACTTGTGAAGGGCTTTTGTGTTTTTTTTATTTTAAATTAAAATGTAGGTTATTATGATAATTTATAGTCTATTAAAATACCCCCTTGCACTATTTAAAGTACTGAGAGTAAAAGTGGGAGTAGTTAGGATCCAGTAAAAGCGGCGGATAAGCTGAGATAAGGATCCATTTATTTCAATAAAAAATGAAAGTTGAGATAGAGAATATCAGCCTAGAGTATCAACTAGTGGAGCATGTTGATAGCGATTTACCTTAATTTTTCAGTTGGGGAACTTAACAATATCAATTGTATTTAGCCAATGCTATATAGCTTAAGTTAATAATAATAAACTTGGGCCTTATGCCCAACATAGCATTGATCAGTGTTGAGAAATTCTATTGTGAACAATAAGCCATACATTTGGCAGATTGAATTTTATGAATCAAGGTGAGCCACATGATTTGGGCAGTAGAATATGTCAGTATAAAGAAAATCAAAGAGATAATAGTTTGGCAAATTGAGGATATTCCGCTTAAACCTCAATGATGAGCTGAAACCTCTAAAAATGTAGAAAAGGAGAGTTACTAAGCTGACAGGTCAAAATTGACCAAGAAGATTGAAGATTAAGAGCTGAACGAGATAATGGGAGGGATGAGGTTTTTGAAGTGGAACGAGGGAAAAAGTATGTAGAGGTAGTCTGGGGCTTCATATATGATAAAGTAGTGTCAGTAGGAGAAAAAGCTTCATATTTTATATATTGTTATTATTTACCAAGGATCAGAAATCTTGATATCATCTGTCCTTTACTCAGTGGTGTTAAACCTGTGCAACCAGATTAGCAGATCTAATTAATACCGTCAAAAGTTAACAGTGGTGCTCACTACAAGGGGCCACTGGTCAATTGTAGTACAACGGCAACTAGGGCATAATGATGAGCCCCCATTCTTTATGTCAAAATTTAATAGGGTTTCATGACTAATACTTTGTGGAGCTGATGGAGACATCCAATTAGGAATCAGCACTATTTATGGTGAAAGAACCAGGAGACATGTAAACCAGTATGGAACTGCATTTAGCAGCTTGTCCTGCATTAGTCAGACTAACAGGGAAGATCCACTAATGTAACCCCTCAACAACTGTGCTGTATCATGGAATGGCTTTTGCAGTGGTACCATCTCTATAAAGAAGATGTGGGGGAACATGCTCTGAGTCTGGTGTATAATCAAAGTGACCAAGAATCACATTATGAATTGTATATGTCTTATCTCGATGCTACCACAACAGGGTTTTCTCTCCATCTTGGCTCCCATGAATTTGAGGAATACCTGGTCACATATGTTAAGCCTTTGTTCTGCCACTACTGCATGTGTTGGCCTGACATAACATTGAGATTAGCAATGTCATACATTTTGTCCAAGTGCAACAGAATGACACTTGCCTCTTGCTTCAACGCCTCGACCACCCTTTCTCAGAAATCCAGGGGGAGCTAGTTCATGTAGACATTCATGTTGTGAACATCTGCCACCGCTTGGACAAATTAGTTCCACTCTTGAATCGTGAGTTGCCCTGATTAATAGGAAAATGATTAGACATCGATGAATCCCCCCCCTTGGGTTGGGACCATCTAGTACTAAAAAAAAAAAAATAGGAAAATGATTAGAACGGCGTGGGCTTTCAGGTGAATTGGTACAGGATATCATGACGCTGGGTTTATACTAAACGCTTTATGGTGAAAATGTCTGAATGGGTGGAAATAATCGACATGGCAGCAGCTTGGAAAGGGACCAGGTTATCCTGTTAGAGCAGTGGATGACTAATCACGCTGATGCAGTGGCAATCAAATTTAGCCAACTTTGAGCTGAGTGGAGTAATCAGCGGGAAGCCAACCATTTGACCAGCTATTTCTTGGCAACCTAAGAATACAGCCAATTTATAGATCAGATTAATCAGTTGAAAGGTCCACCCAGGCGGCTTGTGGCTGAGCCATTACTCTTCCATTCATTGAGACGGTGGTGTATGCTGATATGTGAGTGCGCTTGGATAGCCTTTTATGGTCTAATGAGGAGTTGGTTCAATAATGAGCTGCTCTAAATAATCATGTGGATGAAGAAAACCAACAAATGCATGACACTGGACAGCAGAACGCAAGAATGTAGGGCACGCTGGATGATGTACTCATATAGCTTAAGGAAATGGAGCATAAACTGGACACAGAGCAAGAGTTCTTCCATAAAGTGCATGAAGAATAAGAAGCTTGGGCAGGGGGTGAGAGACGGGTGGTGTCAGTGCTAATTGGTTAAAGTGGAGCAGATAATAGAAGAACTTTTCTCTGAACAGACTGGTGATGGAGGTAAGGGTGAAGTCAGTAACAATCCCAACGAGGAATACTATGGGTTGGCCAGCGAGTACCCCCAGTGGTTTCAGCAGTCCCTCCCAGCACACTAACCTCTTCCTGGTCAACTATAGCAGATTTTCATCCGTCCTCATGACCCTATTCTTGCCCACAAGGGAATGTTCCCCTTGGCTAATCTGAACCTATCCTGTCTGTTCCCTGAGCCCAAATCATGGAGCTGGGTGATTTTGTATGGATTGAAAAGCTGCCGCCTTTCAATCAAGATGGGAACATGCACGGATATTTCAAAAAGTTTAAATTCATTGTAGAAGGAGCATTGGTTAAGCGTAAAGCTAAACTGTTGTTATCTGCTCTGGATGTTGAGAGCGCTGACCAGGTCACATGTTATCTTAGGAGTAGTACCGTAATGTATCAAAAGGTGAAGGAGACTGTGCTCTGTCTTTTTGGGGCTGTGGCGAAGATGCCGCAGTGCAAGGCTAAATTTCTGATAGTAAAGTTTTGAAATAACGAGATCATGGTGGAGTTTGTGGAGCGGTTCATGGCTGAAGCACATGTGTTACTAGGAGCAAACTTTTAACCAACGAGGATGTGGGCATAGCGGTGATGGTAGCTGTTAAGCCATATTGAGAGCTGTATAGAGTTATGGCTTACATTCTTCAATAAGATGCGGAGCTTTTACAAAATGGCACCTTTTTTATGCTGTCTCTCTGTCACATTTAGTGCTCCTGACATGGAACGGAAAGGTCCTGTGACCGCCGCCGCCTTCATACTAGGAATTGGACCACAACGCACTGGGTATAATCTGTTGGGTAATACTTGCCCACTTAATATGTCAGCGGGTCCTTTCCATCTTCCTTATGCACAACGGGATCTTCCCTATCCAAATTACAATTCCACCTTTAAGTTCCAACCTGGACCTTTAAAGTGTGATACAGAGATGAGAACCGTTTATAAATGCTTGTTTTTCATGCTGTCAAAGAGGCCATAATGTGGCTAACTTCCCTGGCAACCTAAATGTTCATGCAGTACCACCCTCTCTGATTAGACAGGGAAAAGTTTGAGTAGATTAGAGATGGGACGCTCTACTTCCGCAAATCTAAATTTATTTGTCCCTGACAACTTACATGAGTCATTTTGCGTCAGTCCCATCTCTCACCCTAACGACCTATTATATCAACAAATTCCTCACAGTATCTCAGCCTCAACCCAAGAGAGAGACCATGACCTTATAAACTCAGAGTCCTGCTGAGACGTACAAAAGTCATATATCTGGAAAACCTTGAGCAAAACGGCACAGGTAAAGTAAAACCCTCGACGGACTTCACAACCCTAATGAGGGTAAACGTAGCAATTCCAGCAGAAAGGATTTCACAGGAGTATCCTCACATCAGCGCCAGTACATTCACCTTTCTTGGTAAAAAACCCTTGGATGTTCAAGTAATAAACACCAACGGTTCTTCTTATTCAGTTTGTACCTAATGTGATATAACCGTTCTGAATACAAAAATCTGAGCTATTATAGACACTGGCGCTCAAGTCCATATAATATCCACCATGCTTGTGGCTAAGCTTTCGCTGAAGCCTTATGTGGAATATCAAGTAGTGTATGGGACAATGGGGGCACAGAGCACTGTGTCAGAGGGCGCTTACAGAGCTTTACCTCTGAGGTTTGTTTTGAATAGGGCTTTAACCCCAGAAGTAGTTCTATAAAATAATAATTATAACATGTTGATTGAGGCTGCGTTCATGTGGCGATTTGATGCAATGGTTAATATGGCTGAAGAAACAATCAATATTCTGGGACAACAGGTTATCATCTATTTTACCTCCAGCGGAGTCCCGCAGGATCCAATATGCTCCAGTCAAATTAATCTTGATTATAGTGATGGGGTAATTTCTCAGCAATATTGGCGGATGAAGTGAAGGACCAGAGCTCTGCCCAACCAGATTTACAAATACAACGGCATTCTGATGCGAGCTGCAAACTCCATCAGTATACCTTCAGGGCATTAGGTCATACTAGAGACAAAGCTTGGAATAGATATTCCAGAAGGTCTTTATGGTGAGATTATGGGGCCCAAACAGCAATCTCAGCTTATACCACATTTGCTTTTGTATTGCTGTTACCAGGGCATGAGGAAGTGAAAGTGCTGGTAGTGAACCTATAAGAGGAGTCTATGATAGTCCAAAGGCACCAAGTGGTAGCTTATTTACATTTGATCCTATTGATGAGGTTCATTGTATTCACAATTTTGGTTCTTAGGAAAACCTCAGCCCTACCTGTACAAATCTCATTTAGAAAAATGACAGTAGTTCTGCTGAAGCTCTGGAAGGGCTGTCAGAGGAACAGAAGGATAGGGTGATGACCCTGTTTGTATATTAATGTGATATTTTTGCATCCACTGACCACAAATTTAGGATGTTCTTGTGGAGTTGTGCATTGGGGTATATATGGGCATTCACAATTCCATTCTTTCAAAGCCTATTTGGTGCTCAAAAGCTGCAGAGGAAGTTGTTTCCAATGAGGTAGACCAGATTGATCTAGCAGGGGACTTTAGAGCCATCTAAGAGTCCGTGGGCATTTCCAGTTCTAATTGTTGAGAAAAAAGATGGCACAAACTGGATGGTCATTGACTACCAGAAGCTTATTAGCATCATGAAGAAGGATACATAACCTCTTTGACGGATTGATGACGTTTTAGATCATCTGGGAGGTGCTTTTAATTTTCCTGCCATGGACTTGATATTGGGGGTACTGGCAGATTGAGTTGCCAGTAACAGAACAGGAGAAATGCGCTATAATCATCTCAAAGGGTTTTCCAACCCATGTGTATGCCCTGAGGGTTATGTAGCGCCCCAGCTATGTTTAAGAATTCTATGAATATGACATTGAGTAATCTGAAGCTGTCCTGCATTCTAGTCTACCTCAACAATATCTTATTTTCTTATGGAAGTTCACAAAGCATCTCAACAACTTAGAACAAGTGTTCTGCCAACTTTCTATGCTAACATCAATATCAAGCTTCAAAGTGCCATTTTTTTCAAGGAGCAATTGAAATACCTTGGATTTGTGGTACGCTCAAAAAGTTTAAACTGCAGTCAGTGAAGGTGGAAACTATACATAATATGACTTGGCCTGGCAATAAGTGAGATATCCAGGTGTTTTCTTGGGGTTGGTCAGGTACTGCTGTCAGTTTATTCCTAGCTTCAGCTGTATTGGGGAACCGTGTTTAATTTATTAAAGGAGAACTCCACCTTCAACTGGACTGAATGATTCAAAATGCTTTCAATGCCTTGTGGGCTGCATTGGCTAGCGCCTTTTTGCAATACCCTAATTTTGATAAGGAATTTATTGTACAAATGAATGCTTCCCATTCCGCCATAGGGGAATTACTATCCCAAAAGAATGATGGCAGTGTGGAGCACCCTGTCACGTTTTGTAGATAATCTTGAATTGTCATGAATGTAATTACACCATGACTGAGTAGTAGTGCTTAGCGGTGATATTTGTGTATAAACAGTTCTAGGTGTATCTCCACGAATTTAAATTCAAAGTGGTAACCAATCAAGCATCCTTGCGTTGGCTGATTAATATTTAAGAACCTGATGGATGGCTCTCATGATGGGCATTGAAGCTCCAAGCGTATGACTTTAAAAAAGTACTTTGGCTAGGGGTGAAACATCAGAATGTGGACTGTTTATTATATACTAACAGTTGCCATTATGGCAGATTTGGCCAACATCATGTATGAGAAGATGATTGTGCGCTAATATCATTATGAGCCACCACACGTGATCTATGTGCTAGACAGCTTTGACATGACACCTTTTTGTGCAATGGTGAATTATACAAGAAAATTGGAGAAATGATGTTGCGTTTTTAAAAACCTTCCGCTAGTCCAGCAATTATTGTGGATGCCCATAAGGCGGTAGGTCATGGAGGATTGCAGAAAATGTTGGAGTCCTTACGACCGCGCTACTTATTGGAAGAGCATGCTTTATGATGTGATTGATACAGTTGCTTGTTGTCACCAGTGTCAAGTGGAGAAACCTTTCCACAAGAAGACCATCTACCAGCTGGTTAAGCCTTGTTTTGCATGGAATACTGTTTTCCTTGACGTGGTGGTGCCACTGCTGACTGGCAAAAAATGTTCTAAGTATAAATTAGTAGCCATCAATCACTTGACAAGATGGGTGGAAGCAAGAGCAATCAATGATTTAGGAGCTGTCACCACCACCAAGTTTATCATGGAGTGTGTCATACAACAACATGGCTGTCCACAATTGATCATCATGGAAAACGGAACCAACTTTACATCACATGTCCTACCCAAGTTGAATAAACTAATGTCAATCCGCAGGGTTTTATCTATGCCCTATCACCCTGGATCTAATGGAATAGTGAAACAGGTTAATGGAACACTGGTAAACATTATCTGCAAGCTTTTAAAGGATCGCCCCTCTGAGTGGATACCCTCCTATCCTCCACCACCTTTGCTTATAATATCAGCTACCACTCATCAACAGGCAAGAGTCCTTTCCAATTGCGTTATTAAAGACATCTGGCTTTTTCCCACTTTGATTAAATCCTGTGTGGATGATACTGGCAGAGTAGAACTGCACGTTATTTGACCAACTTAATGAACACGCGGATAAAACTCCAAACTGAAGCTTATTCTACCAGACAACTAAAGAGATTCATGATCAGGAAGCTAACCAAAATATAAAAAGTGGACTCCCACAGTTTGTTGTAGGAGACCATGTCTTGTTCCATGATTAACATGGATTTGGAAGGAAGAATAAGCTTGTTAACATCTGGACCATTTGAGATAATCAAGAAGACTGGTATCAATGCCTACACCATTAAAGAGCCTGCTGGTGGTCAGATTATCAACTGAATACATGAAAAGTTACTTCAGGCATATAAGTAATAGAAGACTACCATCCAGTCAAGGTGGGGTAATGCTGAGAGTTTTGTATAACTGGATGATAAGCCATATATCTGGCGAATTATATTTTATGAGTCAAGGTGAGCCTTAAGATTTGGGTGGTAGATTACGTCAATGTGAAGAGAATTAATTGAAGTGATAATAGTTTGGCAAATTGAGGATATTCCTCTGAAGCCTCAATGATGGGATGAAACCCCTAAAATCTGTAGGGAATAGAGAGTTACTAAGCTGATGGGACAAAATTGGTCAAGAAGATTGAAGATTAAGAATTTGAAAAGAGAATGGAAAGGGAGAAATTTTTGAAGTGGATTGAGGGAGAAAGTTAGCAGAGGTAGTCTGCGGTTTTATATATTAAATAAAGTAGTGTCTTTTGGAGCAATAGCTTCATATTTTATATATCATTATTATTTACCAAGGATTGGCAATCATCATATCATCTGTCCTTTACTCAGTGGTGTTAAACATGTGTGACCAGCTTAGAATATCTAGTTAATACCACCTAAAGTTAACAATCAGTAAAATAATAATAGAATTTTAAAAACAATTATCCTCAGCATTAATCGCTAATAATTGTAAAACTAGGATTGCTATTGATATTGATCTTTGAAAGTTGTAGGACAGTTAATATGCTTGAAAGATTAATAATTGGTATTGGGGATGATCCCCAATAGTTTTAAGCTGTGATTAAGCTTAGATTATTAATAATCATCAGGGATAATCCCTAACTTATCAAAGGGGCTCAACTCAAGCCAATGAGGAGCTCATTCAGCATTCACTGATAATTTAATATTATTGATTCATGACCATTAGCAAGAGGCTTCACCCAGTATAGGATGAATCCTGACAGTCTTACCATAAGCCAAAGGGCTTTAAGAGGGACAACATTATTTCACAGGTACTTGTGACAATCAGAAAACTACCAGTTTCCAAAACGCCAGTCTGCTTTCAGTTAACATCAATATTTGATGCCAAAAGAATGTCCAACGCAAGGTTGGACTCTTTAGGTGAGTGTTAGTGCCTCATGCAACTAACAAATAAACCTAAAAATTAGGGAAACTCAAGTTGAGAAAAAAGATAGAGTAGTTAGGTGAGGTAGCAAATCCTGTAATTAACTTCATTTTATTCATTAAAAAATTAAAATGCTGCCCTTGAGCAGATTCTGATAATTAGACACCATAAGCACAACTGGAAAAAGACAAAGTAATCAGTGGAGATCATACCCCAAAAACCCAAGTTATTGTTCACATGACAAATACTCAATGCATCATGGCCCATCAGATAAGACAAGGTAAGGGTGGCCTAAAAGCCACAGGAGTAACCCATGATCAAGTCAAAAACTCCAGAGAGAGAATTTTAACTGAAGTTTGGAATACACAGGCACAACCTATAAAGGTCACCCTTCCAGTTTGCCTCTCCTTCACCATTCTTTAAGCTCTTGAAAGCCCAAAGAATGTAACAGACAAGGCACAACCAAGCGCCCAAATCAAACCAAAATCAAGAATCCTTTAAACAATTTAACTCAGGTTAGATTTTTTAATCTGAGTCAACAATGCACCAATCAGATTAATTCTGATTTGTACAATACTGTTGCAAGTTTTGGGAGGGGCAGAGTGGATGAAAACTTTCCTGGGATTGCATACAATCATCAGAAGTGGAATTGAATATCAGAATAGTTTTATAATATATTAATTAGAAATTATTGCACTATCATTTGGCATCATCAGCTACTAATTATGTCACAGGCCAATTGGGGGTATTGCCCATAGCAACATGGTAGTTAGTATGGTTTAGAGTATGGCGTTCATTTTCCAGATAATTTCTAGCACCAGACACATGTTAGAAGGGCTGTGGTATCTTCAGAGAACAACTAGAAAATTGGTTATTTTGAAAGGGTTTTTATTGAATCCTAAAGGAAAAGATGGTTTTGCAACTGAACCTACTGAGGCCAGACTCCATATATACTACAAGGGTGGGAAATGGGGATGGCATAATGATGGGCATCTATTTAGTGAAGGATGCTCATTGGTCAGATCTCACCAAGCTATAGATATCTTACCAAAGGTTTGGTTGTGAATTGGGTGACCAACATAATGTAATATTCCAGATCACTTGAGTTGCACATCCAGGTGCATTTGTGATGCCAAAGTTTGATTTACACAGTGTATATTGTTCAGTCTCTGGAGGCAACTTTTAAACATTGATGGGCCTTTTGAGGTGCTTGAGTTACCCAGAATTGATTTTGAGTCTTCCTATGTGATTTAATCAATTGACTTGTATTCTAGAGGCTTGAATTGCTCATTTATGCCGATTAACCATAGTGGCCTGTTTTGGATGCAGCAAGGAAAAAGATAGGCATGGTTAGTACATGATAAAGGGACCTCAGTGGGTGCTTTCTAGACTAAACAGTCTCCTTTATAAGGTTGTTGATCTTTCTTAAGAGGATTGAGGTAAAATCAATAGACATCTAAGTTTTTTTCCTAAATGGGGAAGCTGTTACCCAACGTTCATCCACCACATGTGCTAGATTTTTCTTCTGCATCAGAGGGTGAGATTTGGGTTTAGGTCCCTTTTATGTCCTAAAAGGGTATAGAGGTCTGTACAGCTGAAGGTGTTGAGCAACTAACTGCCAGTTTTAATTAGTCCAAATCTTTTTATTAAGTTCAAGAATTTTAAAATTTGATGATGGGTTTGATCCCTGTTTCTGATTTTTTTTACTTTTTGACTTTTTGCTCAATTTTGGCATTTTTAATAAATTATTTCCACTCAGGATTGCCCCAGATTCAAAACTTTTTATTCTAAGCAATGCCTAATTGAGCCACCTTTTGGAGAGGAAATTGTAACTGTTGCACTGTAATTCCTTATATTTCTTAGATCTAAACAATGCAGTCTTATTTTCCATTTAATACTATGCAGATTCTAAAATAGGATTATTTTGGGTTAGAAGTATATTGGGGTGAAATATGGTAAGCGTGGAGGAGAAGCAGTAGTCCATTTCTTATCTAGTATATTTCCTAGGTCAGCATTTTGACTAAGAGTCAAGGCTCTAGGATTGGAGCCTTTTTTAATCTTATACAGATGCATGGCCTGGTCC
>JAKSZP010019480.1:0-11345 GCA_022478985.1 Massospora cicadina | reverse complement strand
CCTTTTCTCTTCCCCTTTTTCCCCTTCTCTCCCCTTCCCTCTCCCCTTTTTTCTTTTCTTTTTCTTTTTTCTCCCTCCCTTCTTTTTTTTCTTCTTTTCCTTCCCCCTTTCTTTTCTTCCCCTTTGGGGTGCCCATTTGCGCACCTTTGATGTGACCCCCCCGGTTGTTTAATTTTTATTAAAATCGCCCATCTCTCCTGTGTGATTATCAAAAATTGCTATTCAAATCAAATCATAGTAACTAAAGTGATTGTTAAGGGAAAGAAAAGCTAAGATTACTCGGAGCTACTGTTATAAAAACATTTGTTTTACTTATTATTAAAGATTATTATTACTGACGTTATTATTAACGTTTCTACATTATTGTCAATTTGGTGTATAGGTAGACTATCAGCTTCTATTGTGTCATTCCACTCAAGGATATTATTGCAGAAAAAAATTTGGGAAGTTCTAGAGAGAAGAGTAAAGATCTGAGTGGGGATCTAGAGATGAAGGAACCACAATCGGGGATAGCGACGTTGTTGGAAAGAATGTCAGGGTATTTTTAAAATTGGGGGGACAAAATGGGGAACAAACTTGAGTATGACACAGAGTATTTAATGAATCCCCCAAAAAGTATTGGGCCTAATAATAGTTCAATCTCAACTCGGATAATAGTCTCCATACTATTATCAATTAATACATTTCTATACAATGCGTAAAGTGCAGGGGAAATTGAACATGTGCAGTAAAAAGGTTACTGGGTTGACGGCCAATAATCAACCACAAAAGTAAATTTTTACAAGTTGGTGCTCACTACGGGGAGGAGGAAGGATCTATTATAATTTGTATAAAAAAGATGTTTCCAACTTTGAAAATTTTTACTGAAGGAAGTAACAAAGATAGAACGTGAAGAGAATCACGTTCAATGGCGTTCACCAGCTCAGCATTGGATCCAAGGAAGCAAAATGGGGATACTCAAGTTCGGGAAGGACTTGCACCCTAGAAGGAACTTCTAGTGCTGAAAGGAAACCAGTTCCACCGGACATCTACTTTAAATGGAAAAAATCAGCGGGGCCCAACTTGGGTTGAAATTGGGCCCCTGGAAATAGTGGGAACAGCAGGATCAACTCAGGTTAAAATTGGGTCAGTTTTAAAGTAGTCCTGGGGAGTAAGTGTTTAGATGAGGCATTGGATGAAATAGGAAGGAATTAATCTGGAAAATTTGGGATTGCCATACCAATGAAAAATGAAGTCAAAATAGAGAATGATTATCCAAGATAGTAGGAAATCGTTTGACTTTATAACATAATTACTGGTCAGAAGTTGTGGAGACAGTTCATAAATTCGGGAAAAAAATTGGGATGAAGCAACGAGGCCAGAACGACCTATGTACTTAAGGATAGCCAGAAGGCTGAAAAATCGTTTTCAGGAAAAAAAACGAGCTGGACAATTGGACGAAACTGTTGGTGATGAGATAAAAAGACCCAAAAAGCATCAGTTCCAAATAAGAGATAAAATTGGGGCCTTTGGGTTTCCAGTTGGGATTAAAGGCCTAATTCGGGGGAACTCCCCAAAAGGGGAAAAGTATGGCCTATATGTGGGGAGACAGCGCTGCTGGTCAAGGGAGAAAGGTTACTAATTGATAGTATTGAGCCTAAAAAGTTAATTGAAATGTTCCCCGAGGACCTCTGAACCATTAAATGGTTATGTCCGAGATTTTGATCAAGTCCCGAAGGGGGCCATGAACAAATTTGGTTAAATCTTAAGAGGATAAAATTTTTAACCATGATAACTGGGAGGTTTAAGTACCCAGGACCCAGTTTGGGTGAAGGGAAAAAAAGGATCTCTGAGCCTTTTTTTAGGTTGCAATCCCCTTGCAAAAGAAAAATAAAAAATATATAAAAATTTTAAAATATCGATTTTATGGTTTATGAGTTTTGGCCTAAGAAGTGACAAAAAATCCTGATGGCCAATGGAGGAAATTCCACCCTCGATGAGATGAAATTATTTTTGGGGGAGACAAAAGTATCACCCCATTGTTTAAAGAGCAACTCGCTGACGTCAGAAGGCCATCAAAAGGAGATGCTTGAATTTTGGGAAAAATATCAAAAGTATTCGCCCAAAAATTACTAGGATTTGGGATACACAAGAAGTGATTTGCAAGGTCAATACTGGGGAAAATCTGCTGAACCAGATGAAAGGGGTTATATCAGATGACGAGGATGCATCAGGGTCTTTGCAATGCGCCCACGACGTTCCAGAGGGCCATGGACGCGACATTAAGCGATCTGAAGTTTTTGTGCGTCCTGGTATATCTGGACAATATTAATGTGTTCAGTAGAACGTTTACTAATAACCTGCACCACTTGGAAGAAGTTTTTAAGAGACTGTCCGCAGCAAACCTGAAGATCAAGCCAAGGAAGTGCCACTTCTTCAAGAAAGAGTTGGAATACCTGGAATTTGTGATCAACTCAAGTGGATTGCAGCCTCAAACCCAGAAGATAGCAGCTATAGAACGCATGGCTGTACCAAAGGGTGTCCAAGCCATCCAAGTATTCCTTTGGAGGGTCAGATACTACAAAAGATTTATTTGGGACTTCGCCTGAATAGCTGAGCCTTTATTTCAATTATTAAAGGATCCAAAAAAAGGATTTATATGGAATTAAGAGGCCCAGGACTCCTTTGATGAGTTACGCCAGTATCTGATAAATTCGCCAATACCAAAATATCTGAATTTTGACCAGAAATTTATCATTCAAACTGATGCTTCATTGACAGCAATCAGCGCCATAATGAGCCAAGTAGACAAACTTGGGGACGAGCATCCGGTGGTGTATGTGAGCTGGACACTCTCAGCTGCTGAGAGGAACTACACCGTGACTGAGCGTGAATGCCTTGCAGTCATTTACGCCTGTAAGCAGTTTCAGGTGTATGTCCATGGAATGCACTTTAAGGTGGTGAGGGACTACTCTTCACTGTGTTGGCTGCACAATCTATAGGAACTGGAAGGATGACTGGCCCTATGGGCACTTAAGCTTCAGGCTTACAATTATGAGATAGTCCACTGAGTGGGGGCTTCCCATCAGAATGTGGATGGCTTATCGCGGTTACCAATGGTCCAGTTGGTATATTTGCAGGCGGAAGAGCTATTCCAGAGAATGGTCAAAGGAAGAATCGAGGATGAGCCTCAAGAAATCCAAGGTGTACTTTGAAAAGCGATGGAAAACAACAAGACTATGGTTGTCCAAGTATTTAAGACGATCAATGGGAAGCTAATATTATTCCTGAAACTGTCAGAAAGAGCAACGATAGTACAATCAGCTCACAAGGTTGGTGGGAACGGAGGCCTGAGAAAAACAACTGACCATATTTTCTAGTATTATTACTGTGAATCGATTCACTACAATGTCACAGATCATCTGGCTTGTTGCGTGGAGTGTCAGCTGCATAAACAACACAAGAACACAACTGGATACTGACTGGTCCACCCTGGATTTGCCTGGCACATGGTGTCCATTGATGTGATGGGACCGCCTTGCGATGAGCACAGGGGGAGTCAAGTACATCATAGTAGTCATTGACCATCTGCTGAGATGGGTAGAAATAAAGGCCCAAACCAGAGTAGATGCTACCAGTACTGTGAGATTCAATGGGATCAAGTAGTATACTGGCATGGATGTCCACAAGTCCTATTGAGCAACAATGGGACCAACTTCACGTCTCATGTGATCCCAAGGCTAAACAAAATAATGGGGATCTGAGGAGTCATGTCAGTAACATACCATCCAGAGATGAACAGACTGGTAGAACGGGTCAATGGGATGCTGGCCATGACGCTAAGGATGCTAGTCATAGGGAGAATTTCTGCGTGTGGAACGTACCTGAGTTCAGTGACATTTGCCTACAACATTAGTCACCATATGGCGACGGTAAAAATGCCATTTGAATTATTATACATAAGAAAGGCCGCGTTGCCACCTATATAATATTTGGTTGTGGAACTTACATTGGGGATGAGTACTGAGCAATAATTGAACTGACTGATGAGTATCCTGATTGATATGCAATCAAAAGCATTTGATACAACTTTGAAGAAAAGGATACAAGTGAAACCAACGGATGGCAAAAAACAACCGGCATTAGAAGAATATTAAATAGGGAAAAGAGTCGCCAATTGCAATATGAATGGTTTCAGATGAAGAAATAAATAAGATGCATTGTGGTCAGGTCCGTTCAAACTAATTGCCAAGACGGCAACTGATGCTTACTCCATCAAGAATCTATAGGATGGAAGAGTTGTAAATCAAGTCCATGCAAGTATCTAAAGCATTGGATCGAGGAAAAAATAAAAGAGTTCCCAAAGAATTGATGAACCATTAAGTTGGTCATGTCCTGATGATTAGGTCAAGTCTGAAAATAGGACCTCTGAACCAATCTAGATGGTCAAGTCTGAAAAAAGGACCCAGAAACATGGAAAACTGGTAGGTTTAAGTACCCAGGATCCAGTTTGGGGGAAAAGATGGACCTCTGAACTGAAACAAGGTCAAGTTCCATAGGAAAAAAGAAGAATAAAGTTAAAAAATTGATAAAAAATATTGGAAAAAAAGAAAAAAAGATTTGAAACTTTGTAGATAAAAAAGCTGATTTATTTTTAGAATTTTTAACTTTTATTAATCATCCTCAGTAAGGGGATGATTCTCCCTATGTTGCCTTTTGGGGGAGGAGGGATGGATCGCGGTAGGAATAAACAGCCTGTCAAAATTGATATCTGATTTGATGCTTGCAAGGGCAGACCTACACTAAACCACGTTTGTTGAGTGGATGCTGAGCCCTGAGAAAAAGTGACTAGGGGAAGGGAAATTGAAATGTCAGATGATGCCAATTATGAAACCCTGGAGCGAGGAGGAAAGCAGCAATAAAGAAAGAGGCAATTGGCAAATAACCCTGAGTAATCCCAATATGGCACCAGAGCTGGAAGATTTGTCTTAAGCGCCTGCCAACGGGCTTCATTAAGGACACCAGACATGTGAGCTGGCAATGAAGAAGGAATACTTGATGAGAGTTGCCAAATCATGCCCCTATTAATGCCATCAGTGGAAGTTACCAATGAGGAGCTCTGGAGAAGAGGAAGTTGTGCAGAGAGCAGATTGCATCCTGCAAATGGCGACTATGGGCTTAATGGAAGCTAAAGCTGAATGACCGGTGGAATCCAGGCGAGGCTGGAAGCTTCATAGACCAACTTCAAAGAACTTGGCCAGAAAAGTGAATAGCATAAGCGGCAGTATCTTAATCCAGAGGGTTGTCAAGATCAGAAGGATTCAGCGCTAATGTCAAAGCCTTGGTGACTTAGGCCCAAAGTTCAGCGTAGGTGAGCTCAAAGTGTATGCTGTTACCAATTGAGAGCTCAGAAACCAGTACAGCAGGTTTGTAAAATTGACTGAGTCAGAAGAGGAACTCAGGGAGAAAGTCTAACCCAGCCAAGAACAAACGATCCAGAGCAACCGCCATAATCTCCAGAGCATATATGATGATGTTTGAAGCATCAGCAAAAGGAGCTGAATCCAGGAGGGTTTTGGAAGTCCAACTCTGGAATTGACTGTAAGGGAAGAGTCATCTGAGAGTTGTTTGAAATGATGGCCAGCCTGGTTTTGGAGGGATTAGTTACCATTTCTGGTAATTTGACAGAAGGACTAGCCGCTTGCACCAGACTATGCATATGTTTCCTGGAAGGACCATAAAAGAGGTTCCATCAAGCATCCCAATCATCTTCTGAAAGAGACAGAGGTCTGGATCAGACAGACTGTTGAGGAGTTTCTGGTAGCATGATTCAGAATTCAACATATGAGCTGGACTATAGGGGGGATGTTTTACTTATATAGAAGTTGACAATATGCACTCTATAATCCATTAGGCTCCAATTTTGGGGAAATTAATCTCAAAATTAATGAGATAAGCTTTCCAAGGAAAGAATTAGGAATGCCTTACAGCCAAGAGGTTATGAGCGAAATAACAAGAGCAAATAGAAATAAGTATTCTTAATAAAACTTCAAAACAAACATTGATGGCAAGAGTCTCCTGTCTAGGACAAGGAGAAAATCAGGAAATCAAGGATGCCAGACCAAGAATCCTGAATATGACAGCAGGTCATTTACCCTGATGGGGGAAAACTGGATCCCAGGACTAATATCGTCACAAGTAAATCAATCATCCCAGCATGACAGAGGATCATGGGGACTGCGCTCTGAGAAGGCGGTAGTGAGAAGGAAGATATAAGAACGCCATATGCTGAAGGTCATCCTGAGCAGCGTTGAGTATTAATAAGTGTACTCCACTTGAATTAATGAAGTATTCGACCAGGTGTCTGAAGCAGTGTTCTCATGCCCCAATCCTTTTCTCACTGGAAATCTAGGCAAGAGGGGGGATGTGTTGGGATTTTTGCCCATATTCCCTGCCTGTTAGATTACCTGGTGTTGCTAGGGGAAAATTCCCTAAGGCAAAGTGAATCAGAAATTGGTTGGCCTGAATTTTGGAGGAACTATGTTTGGGGGATTTTGGGATATTCACCTGGTTGTATCCATTGAGGATTGATCCGGATGAATACCTAAGATCTCATTGGGCGGAGTGGCTGACGAAATAGGGGCATCTGATAGTGATTAACTATCAGGTGTACCAATTGGGATCAGTCAGGTTTAATCACTGACTGATTGGGAATGAATAATGAGTTGCGAGGCGAGTGATGCCACCTGCAACTAGCAAGTCAATCAGTTGGTGAAGTGACCTGCCATAATGGGTAATAAGTCTCATTACCTAAACAGGTCGCTAGCCAATTATGATTAGTTTGCTTGGATTAAGAGGAAAACATTAGGGACACGTTTTCTGACTCTTTCCCTTTGAGGTCTCGAGGATGTCCAATGACAGAATCCTAGCCAGGATGGGGAAGACCATTGCTGCCAAGACAAGGAAGGGTGATTCAATGGCAACGGCTGTTGTTTCATCGAAGAGGTGTCAACTGAGGGTTGGACAGCCAAATCCCTACTATATAATTCCCTAGGATTTACTATAATAAAAACAGTATTATTACCAAGATTATTACGATCAATGTTATTATCTACAGTAATATTGTCAATTTGGTGTATGGTTAGACTATCAGCTTCTATTGTGTCATTCCATCTCAAGGATATTATTGTAGAAGGTAATAATTGCAAGACTCTCAGAGAGAAGAGTAAAGATCCAAGAAGGGATCTAGAGATTAAGGAACCACAATCAGGGATAGCTGCTTACTGTGTGGAAGGCTGAGAGAGATTGTCACTGGGGTATCTTAATGAAGATCATGTGGACAGGAATATAGGGAACAAATCCCTACAAGTACAACTTACAGAGTATTTAATCGGAAGTACTGGCCAAAGCGTTGGGCCAAATAATTTTCTCTCAACTATGGATAGTAGTCTCCATAATATCAATTAATACATTCTATACAACGCGACAAAGTGCACAAGGAAATTGAACCTGTGCAGTAAAAAGGTTACTGGGTTGATGACCAATAATCAACATCAAGAGTAAATCTTTACAACCCCCCAGCGTCCCATTCGGCCACTTCAGCAGGTGTGGAGAAGTCTCACTAGATTTTCCTTTTTGAAATGGGGAACATGTGGCCACAGAGAGTTTCATGCATTGGCTTTGTTACCACAGGTTCGCCAACTCTCAAACCCGCTTGATACCGGCACTTTTTTGGAAGAACTATTTCATTTCCTATGGGGTAAGTCCATTGGTGCACCAGTTAATGACCTCCTCAAGTGAACAATCCCGGAATTGCCCCCACTCAACTGCCTTCTCCTTTTTCAACCTGCCTTGAGAAGGTCAGACGCAGTTGCAGATGGAATGCAGGTGTATGACCAATGCAAGGTTTCAGTAGCCTTGAACCTGGCTGCAACCCATGGTAGAGACTCCTCTGGTAAGCATGAGGTGTCATACCACTCTGGTGCTATTTCAACTGGGATGGTATGGCGAGCCCATTCTACGGTCTTCAAACGTTCAGGAAAAGATTTGCATAATTAGTAAGCTCCAATGGAAGGATGCCTGAGCTCCTGATGGCCTGGACAAATTTTGATGGCTTTATGGGTTTATTATACTCCATTGCAATGTGAAGATTGATGCTGGCGTCCATCCAGGCTTTAGTTTCAGTGGGATCAGGACCTCCTGGATGGAAGCCTCAATAGTTTGATGATCTAGTGGAATCTTCATCCATATCATCCTCAGTTTAAACCCATGATAATTTGAAAATACTGTCATATCCAGCAATATTTGTGTATTGAGCCAGCTTTTGCAGCCCCAACGGAGATTTATGAGCTCTCCATATGTCAGCAATAGCATGCGCAATGTCTTTTGAGATCCACTGAGTCGCCATAGAGTATGGTAACTGAAGAGCCTCCCACTGTTTAAATGATGTGAGGATATGCCACAGTGCGCTAGCTATCTTTCCAATGAGTATATATTTCATGGGTTTCTGGGATAACAGTTTGCCCACACTGGGGCATCAGATCCCTCAGGCAAGTTTTTTTTGATAAAGTTGCATGTGTGTCCAATCCATCGGACTCAATACCCAATGTTACTATTACAACATTAAGGTTATGGCCCAATAAGTTGGGCGAGCAATCAGGACAAGTTTGGGTGGGGATAGTCCCCTCTGCCAATGGAACTTTGTTGACGTTGCCCAAAGAGATTTTGTGGGTGAGCAGATTATATTTAAGCTGACATTGCACCTGACCCAGCTGGCAATTCATCAGGGATTTGGCCCGACAATTTTGGCAGGCAATTTTTGCAAATTGTGTTGGAGTCAAATCCCAATGAGACTGAAACATTAGTGGGATCTTATTTTGACACTTTCAGGTAACAATTAGTCCCGCAGCTAGGTTGAGATCTACTGGGGAATATTCCCAAGACTTATTGAGCTGAATTTGCTGTTCTTTCTCAGAACTCTCTTTGTTAAGTCCAATGGGCTTACTAGGGGCAGCAGCTGGTGACTCTACCATAGGGTAGTCCTTTCAGCCCAGATGGGCAGCGTTTATTATCACTGGGGTTGTAACTCCATTGGTGACGATTTAAAATTATCTAGAGCAATATACGCTGGGGGGTTGCCAATTCAACTTGATGCAATCAGGTATCCTTTCTTACAGCTCTGTGGGAATCAGTGGTGAGGAGGGATATGGAAGGTTTGATTTCCGTTTTAATGTGGGTTGCAAAGTTTTTTAATTAAATAGTACGCTGCTTAGGCGCAGGAGTTAGTGCCTTTTTAGTTTAATCCAATTGGACACCATTGCCAACATCCTTTTTGGTGGCATCAGTGAAAAGTCAGCCTACAGGTTTATTCTCTATCATAACAGGCTTTATTTTTATTTTTTAAGTAAAAAAGAACTGTTTGAGCGTAAGTAGGCCATCTGTTTCAGTGTGCTAACTACTGAAAAGTAGAGAGTCCTACTTGCGCTGGGGTTGGTGGCGTGGGGTACTACTTTATAGACGCAGTAGAATACCAGGAGGTGGGTATATTCTCTCAGGACTTAGTCATTTCACTTTTTGATTCAAAAAAGTGGGCTTAACGATAGCAAGATTGTGATTGCAGGTGTGCACAACTACACCCGTTTGGTTGGAAAAACTAATGAAACTATCAAAACAACCAGATATTAGACTGCTTAGTCATATCAATATACCAATTACCATTAGAAACATATAGAATTTCTACTTCCCACAAATATATTTTATATTTTTATTACAATTCTATTATAAAAACTAAACTATTTAATTTCACAGGTGTGAGGGGGTGGAAGGCGAGTCGGTAGGGCGTACGGCTACCAACCTGAAGGTTGCGGGTTCGATTCCCACCCTTCGCACATCAATCGGGGTGCCAGCCGAAGGAAACTATTGGCGGTTAGTAGGTATAATAACACGAAAACCTTACCCATGACGTAACCAGAAAAATCCGAGTCCCGATCCGGAGGTGAAAAAACTTTCTACGACAGAGTTGACCCTGCTCAGGTTTCATGTCGATACTTTCTTTCTCTATTTCGGTAATGTCCGTCCCCCGGTCGGCTTGCCTCGAATAAATAAAATAAAATTTCACAGGTGTGTGCATAACAACTCACCAAAGCTTCATTGTAATCAGATGTATAATATAGGAGAGAATATGGGACAAACAAATAAACATCCATATATATAATGCTAGCATCCAGATACCCGTGCTTCACTATGATATTTATAGCCTACCAAATGATTTGAATCACTATTTTAGATTTCATATTATAGATAAGCACCAAATACTCGCCCAAAACCATTGGCCTACTGATTTGAAAAACTTATCAACCATTCAGCCAAAACCAATTGCCCTATCTAATCAATAAAAACCACCAACCACTCAGTCATAGGTAAAACTCTAAAACTATTGGATCACCCAAGTAATAGTGGTGTTACTTGGCACTGTTAGGTTAAATGAACAAACGTTTGAAATAATAAACTTAGATTTATATTACTGATAGCCCGTTTTACCTGCATTGTTTTTAGGTATAGTGTCACGATTATGATATGAATGGATGATAAGCCCTAAGTCATTATGGTGGCGTGGATAGAGTCCGCCGAGTTTAATATGAGTATGATTATTTGAGCATCTCAAGATGAGGCAATATTGTGTTGGGGAAATCGCCTCAAATTAGGCGATTGTGAAATTAACAAATAAAGAATAAACAGAACCAATGAGATATGGTAAATTGAATTCCTAAGCCATGGAAGCGGTAGAATCCAAAGTCATTACAATATAGGTGAGACGAGATGGTTAAAAAGTTGGTTGTTAATAGTTGAGAAGAGCAAAATAGTGAGGATCCGCTGTGTTTATTATACTAAGATAAAGAGTATAGTGGGAGCAAGTGCTCCATATTACTAAATTAGTTTATTTTGTTGTTTCAAAGGGCAACTATCATCATATCATTGGTCCTATTGCTCAGTGGGCCAAACCCTGTGTAAAATCCCTTATGGCATATCATAACTATTCTGCCAATTTTATAACAGTGGTGCTCACTACAGGAGGCCCATTGATCAATCACAATACCAATAACATCCATCAGTTGCTGGCCATGTCATATCAGGATTACTCAGGCAAGGAGTCTTCCCAAGATGCTGCAACCATTGAATATGCAGAACTAAAGTTTGCCTTGGATGCTGTTCTCCAATGTAAGAAGGAGCTTCTGCAGGAGGTTTGTATTGATAAGCTGCCTCCATTTGATTGTAATGGGAACATCCATGGATTTTTTAAGCGATTTGAGTTTGCAATAGAAGGAGCTTCAGATCAGCGTAAATCCAAATTATTTATATCCTTTTGG
>JAKSZP010019479.1:0-11381 GCA_022478985.1 Massospora cicadina | reverse complement strand
GAAGAAGGTCTAAAAAGGCCTGGCTCAGGTGGGTTTGCTAACTAGATTGGAGTAGTAAGAAGGACGAGGGAAGGCCAAAAAGTACCTATATACCACGAAACCCCCAAGATAAGGAGCCTAAAGAGGGATAAGGGATAGAAGGAACCAGCTTACCTACATATTTGTATTTATAAAAGAATTTATAAAATTTGGTTATCGTTTCACTACCTATTTCTGATATGCTTTCCATTCTCTCCTACTCCCTATCAGGACAATCACACGGCTAATCATTTATTCGTCACTAAGACTTGTAAGCTGTACAATATTTCCATATGTTAACTTTTATTTAGGCTTCTGGTTTTACTATTTGTACTCCTACTCCCCTTATATTACCAATGTTGACTTACCCTTTTCATCCTCAGTCCCAACTAGTGATGATAGTTATTCTTCAAAAAGGTCAGGTGACCTCTCGCAAATTCATGTTGAGTACCCTTATTATAATACTCTCGAAGGCAATAAACTTTCACCTACTAAGACGAATTCCTGGGTTTCATACATTAGACAGTCTGTGGGCCTATTCAACATATCAATTAGATGATCCAATTGGGCTACCATCCCCCTTATCTACGTTTTCTTATAAATACTTTTATCCAAGATAGATTATACCCACCTATTCTTTTCCCTTACAACCTATATTTTCTGCTTTGGCTATTAGAGTAAATATATTTTTCTCACCAGAGCATTATTTTATGTGAGGATTACTTTTAGTCGGTTAAGAAACTTTACAAGGTAAGAGGGAGGCAATAAGTAGACTCCAGATAAAGCTGATTTGTCTTATACTCTTTTTGCACCTAGTGTTCTCACATGTTTCACCTCTCTCCTCCCCAGTCCCCCTAGACGACAATTTTTATAAAAAAATACATGTAAGTAAAAAGTACACGCGAAGGGTCAAAAAATAGTTTAAGAGAAAGAAAGTTTTACTAAAAAGATTTAAAAGGTAGGATAGAAGTTTGAGAAAAGGGGTATAAGAAATACAAAAAGGGACGAAGATGGCGAGGAAGGGGATGAACACTTGGGGATAAAGGGCTAAAAGGGTTGGATTAGGTTAGCTAACAGTAGTTGGTTGTAGCATAATGAGGAGGTGAATCGGTAAATAGGTGGGAATATAGATATCCGTAGGTTTGGGCTTGATAAAAACTTAGAGGGGGAAGGAAAAAAGGAGAGGTATAGGAAAGGGGAAGACATGATTTGGAAGATAGGGAAAACTAAATGTATCTCTAGGGAGATTAGAAAGAGTAATGACAAGCTTATATAAAATATCACAAGAAAGTGGGTTGAAAAGATAGGAAAGAGCAGGGAACCCAATGGAATGTGGGTGGGAGGATGAATTGGGTGGTAGGAAGATTTGGGAAGACTAAATGGAATGGGAATAAAAGAGCGAATGGAATAGTAGATTGTATGGTACCTCTGTGGGTTTAGCTTGGTTAATTTGTAGTTTCGCTATACTTTAAAATCTCGTCGTGATGACTCAATTGGGGATGAAAATAGGTACAAGAATACGATCTAAGGTTTGACTTATAAATAACTACTTATTGTCTCAATAAACGTACGTCCCAAATTTCACCCTTGGGGTTCAAGGGACTGTATAAAACAACCTAGGGGACCAATAGACAAAAGATTAAACATACAACAATAATCCAAGATAAAAAGATTGTGGGGTGCAAAAGGATGAAAGATGGAACAAAGAGGGGGATGGGGCCGGTAAGAGGATTAGGTGATAAAATAGGGGTGGGGAAGAGAGGGAAGCCACGTAGAAAATACGAGGAAGCAAGGTAGGTAGAGGACTGTAAAAGGAGGTGGGTAGGGGGGATCGACCAATAGGAAACTTGGGGGATAAAAGGGGAGGGAAAAAGAAGAAAGGGAAGGAGACTAAAAAGAAGAAAGGAAAGGAGACTAAAAAGAAGAAAAAGGGAAACTAATAAAACCTAATGAATGGTCATAGAGTTCAAATATGATGAAAATTTTAAGATAGAAGGGAGTTAAATAGGTTAAAATCTACTTATTTGTAAAAAAATGAAGGAGTCCAAATCTCGACTTAAGTCTCAAGGACTCTCTTTTAAAACGACAAGCCGCCTCAAAGTGGAAGGGGGTAAGCGGATAAAACTTAATTAGGCCATTCATAAAAATGGTACGTGATTTGGAAAATAGTAAGATGAATAGTAAGCGAAACTAGGAGGGTTTACTCATAGAAGTAGGATCAGGGATAAGGTCTCAGAGAGGATGACTAAAGATGGATTTCACCAGTCTTAGGTTTGTGGGTATAAAGATCTGCTATAATCACTATTTTGCAGAGGCTTTTATTTTGGATAAGCTTATAAGGGTTAGCCTTTAGGTTAATTCTTTTTATATAAGTGTTAGCCTTTGCCCGGTTGGTAACAAAATAAGCGTGATAAAAGGAAAAGGAGACGAAAGGATGAACGAGTGGCAATGGTAAAAGAGTTGATAAAAGAGTAGAAAGCCTGTTAATAGTTTGTAGCATCTTATAATGGGGTGGGGTTGGAATAAAAGAAAAATAGCAACCTATCTAGAAATTAGCAAGGCCTAGAAAGGTTAGCGAGGTGAGCCGAGGCTGTAAAAAAGGCAGAGGATACTTAACTAAAAGTAGCTAAATCATGAAAGCCTTTTCCTTATAGGAAAAAATTATACAATAACCTTAGCTTATATAATTTATACTTTGGTTTTTATCTACTTTATTCTTCTAATTTATTCTTTTTAGGCTAACACAACTAGTCAGAGGTAAGACTTGGACTTAGGAAACTTTATAGCTGGGTTATATTGTACGTGAATTATTTCTTATAGGTCAACTTTACTATTATTCTCCTTTTTATGCTGACTAAGCCTTTAGGTGGAGGATTAAACTTAGAAAACTAAAACATTATCAAAACATGAATCTAAATTTCCTAAGACTCAACTATGGTTCAATTATGGCTAATTTAAAAGGTTTGTAAATTTTTTATACAAGTAGAAAGTGTTGGATTAACCTAAAAAAGAAGTTTATATAGAAATAATAATGGAAAACTTATATAAAAATAACCTATTTAAAGACGATTTAAATAAGAAACGTTTTCACCAAGCTAAGGTTTAGCTAAGACATGAAAGTCTCAAGGACGATAAATAGGTATAAGGAAAGACGTATGACACCAAAGTTGGTAAAGACATCACATCAATGACTCGGTACTAATAGGGATCGAGAAGAATAGAGCTAATTGCTGATGTTGGATACTCGTGCTCGAATTTAAATATATGTATAAAGCGGCTATAGAGATGGAGGGGCCCTCGTGTAGGGGGAAATTTATATGTACTAATAAATTTAATATATAAAATGACCAACCCTAAGAGGAACAATGAAGGGAGTAACAAAATAGCCTATCGCTAGGTGTAAAAAAGCGTGAAACTCAAGAGTGACTGCCTTGAACGCTCCCAGAAAGGAAGGTGAAATTTGGGAGGGACTTGAAGAAAAATAGAAAAAGGGAGTAAAAAGAAGAGAAAAAAGAGGGGTGAAAAAAGGGGATAGCCCCTGAGGGAAAGAAGGGGAGGGGGGACAACAAATAGAGAAAGGGACGGATGGGTATAAAGAATGTCTCAGGGAATAAAAGAGTAGAATCTGGAAGAGAAGGACCATACTAGGTAAGGGGAGAAGAAGTGGGAAGACAATAAGTGGAAATAAAAATAGAATGGAAGAATTGAATAGCAAAAGGTGAGAAGGGTAGGGTGGTCTTGGGATAAGGAAAACTCAATAGGTGAGTATAGGTTGGTGGATCTTGTCCTTAGGTTGGGTAATAAAGGGCTATGAAAATCCTTAATAGGGGGATACCTTTGCCATATGAAAATTAGGGAGTAAGATTATATTTGGGGATGTTATTTATTAAAATCCTTTATCTTCTATTTATCTTTATTATTAAATTCTTATCCTCCCCATTCCTTGATATGATTTCTCGTTATCTCAAATCTAAGCCAATCTGGGGAGATAGGGATGTTAGCTCTTAACCTACTCATCTTTGTGGGTTACACACGATCAATATACTAAAAGTCTTCAAAGTCTTTAAACTGGATATATTCAAATATTAGGGGGGTCAAAAGTTAACTATAAACCCTAGAGAGGAGGGATAGTCCAGGGTAGGAAGAATCAGACAACAGGATTTGCAATGAGAGGGTAGGGGAAGAGTTGGAGAAAGAGTTTGAAAAAGGAAGGGGGTGAGACCTAATAGGGGACTAGGGATAAAATCAAGTATATTGAAAAGGATAATCGTATAAAGGAGGGCTAATCTAATATAAAAAGTGTACTATAGGTTAGCAATCAACACTTTAGGGGTCGTCTTGAATGGAAGAGAATATAAAGATGAAAGGAGAATAGGGGGTTGAGATTAGAAAACCTATTATTGGTAGCCTACATTTAGTGATTTGTAGTGACCCTCGCTTGGGTTATGAGGGGGTTATCCTACCTCACTTATTACCGTCGTTTATGCTTGTGATTGTTGCTGTTTGAAGATAAATTTTCATTTATATAAATATTCAACCTATATATTTATTCAACTATATAAAGATTGTTGAGGTTATCTTAGAGGTTTATGATGTGCAATACAAATTTTTTGTACAAAGATCTTAAGCCCCCCCCATACCACCTCTAGTTTATTGTACACCTTTCTTATTCTCTATCCCCAACCTTCCCTCCTTTTTTCTATCCTAGTTCTTTTCTTTTGGTTTACTCTCACTTTTTTAGTTTATTCTTTAGAGCGAGTTCTTCAAATTTATTAAGTTTTTATATTCTTGTGCACCTTTAGTTAATTTCTTATAGTCAAGGCGTTCTGCCTTATCTGTCCTTTTCTTCTAAACTACCTTATTTAAGCATTCTTTTACCAGCTTTTAATTAGGATTATACATATTTGTTCACTTGGGCTAATCTTTACTCTTTGCAGATTTTTCCTATCTCCTTTAAGTTTTCTATTTGGATAATTATCAGATTTATGATGAGTGTTTGAAGATTCATGATATAAAAGTTATTTCCTATATGTATTTTTATAATAACCCATTCAAGGCTGCCCTTTCTGTCTATAGAATTACAAGGGTCTCTACTGCATGCCCAGCCTTAAGACTAATTTAACAAGTAGATAAGGGATAATACTATAAAGTCTAGTGATGGGATGGAAATTCAACCGCTATTTATATATTATAGGTAGACCGTTAGTTTTAAGTTTTTATTTTATGATTTAAGTTAAGGTTTAAATTTCCCTTCTTTTATTTTTAGATAAGCTTTTTTCTTTCTTAGTTAACATGAAAGGTTTGACTCCCTTGAACTAGCTAAGCTGTAGTGGTACTTAGTTCTGATTATTCTTACAATTCGTTCTGGTCTTCCTTATAGGCTAAAACCGTTCTTTTATTCTCCCCTTCTCACTTCCTTTTCTTTTTATCTTTCCCTAGACGACCGGCGATCCCACAATTTGTAAAATTCAGGATTGTAGCCCCATTAGACTAAGCCTTATGCAGGAATTAAACTTCCTAGGGGGTACTCCCTGGTGAGGACGCTACAGTCTAAGTTCTCATATGCACCTCCCCAGAAGCATATGAGCTTGAACCATTACACTTTTTACTCTTTTCCCACTCTTATACTTTTTATTCTGTTTTCTCATTCAGGCTACATCTTTTTGTAGTCTCTATTCAAACTAGTTTTTATATACCTTTGCCTTTGTATACCCCTCCCCTTTTCTCCTCTGAATTTTCCTCTATATACTTTTGTGAATTCTCTTTATAGGCCCTCCCGTCCATTTATACAGGTAAGGTTTGTTTTCCTTTTTATCAATTGTTTCTCTATTCTAAGTTGATACGTAGACACGCCTTCGGATTATGACAAGCGTCAATCCCTTTTTTCTCACCCATCCACCTTTTTATTCTAGCTACCTTCCCCTTATTCATTTTACGGCTCACTATTCCTTGTTACCCCTACACCTTTATAGGACGCCTACACATTAAGCAGGGGCCGCTCTCGCCACCCTATTATCCTTGTTAAACCATTCCCTGCCTTTAGTCAGGTTATCCAACCGATTCTTAAATGAAGAAAGATCCAGAGACTATAATGCAATCACAAATAGAGCAAAATATAATTTGGAAGCTAGTTAACTAAAGGATATAAAGTTATAAGCAAGTATTACAAATAGATATATTCTTATATAAACTAATGTTTTATTTATTGGTTCTAGTTTTTATGGCTCCGATCTGGTTTATAATTCTTTGAGATTATTGGATAACTCCCATATATTGATATTACAAATTCCTACATATCCCTCTTCCACATCTTTTAATATTAGACAAACCGAGGCAATTCCATAATTTTACCCAGTCAAAAACGGACGATAAGAATAAGGGGAGGTTTCTACCTTCGATTAATAACGACGACTGATAAATGATAGAGGATAATACAAAAAGACAATTATTGGCTAGGGAATAAAGGGGGTACCTCTTAATACCAACTTACTAAGAAAAATAATCCAAGCCCCAGAGACAAATAGAAATCTAACTTGTGTTGGTAATTAATTAGTCATTATACATCCCCTCCTTGGAGTTGTCCCTCTTATCTATTATTTATATAGGCTAATCCCCAATCCCCTCATTTCTTTTTATGATGTAAGGGCTCGTCTTTCCCATTTATCCCAATGATTTACTAAATCTATGACTCCTCACTATCTCGATAATATTTGGGTTATAACCCACCTATCATAAAGGCAATTAAACCTAATTACTTACAGTAAATCCCTCTTGCTATCTCTGATTGGCCCCAAATTAAAGAGTATTGTAAATGCTTTTAGCCTTACCCATAGGCAATGCCTTGTTGGTTTCATATATAAATTAATTCATTTAGAGACTCATCCCTTGAGTGAACAAGATTTGTGAGTTAATCTCTAGTTACTTATATAAAAGTAAGCCTCGCCATATCTTATGACCTCCAAATAGGCCAGATTACCAAAGCATAAAGATTGCCACCCTACCTATTTGAGAAACTAAAACCAAACCCATTTGCAACCCCAACGACAACCTTCTTACATAACCCGTCAACTACAGCCATTCCCTATTTGGATTACCAGATTATTTACCTTAATGGAAATTTGTTATTAAAAATTTTTAGAGGAAACAGGGGCCACCTAGACGACAACCCGGATTGGAAAATTTAGGTGACACAATAAGTGTATTTGGGGGAAAAACAACTAAAGAAGAAGGAAAGAGATAGACTCAAGAATGGGTAGGGAACGAAAGAGGCGTAGAGATAGAGGGATATAAGTGATAGGTGGTGTAGGGGATCAGATAATAGACTTTCAAAGATCGTAAAATGTGAGGAGAAACGTGACTAAAAGTAGAAAGAAAGAGGGGTCTAAAAACCATAAAAGAGTGGAAATGGAAAAAGAGGGGAAAAGAAGGGAGGGTATAAAAAAGAGGAAGCTTAGAAAAGAAAATCAAAAGAGTGGTAAGGAAGAATAGGTCATATAAAAATCTAGCAAACCTTACCTTTATTAAATAGGTGGCTCACAAAAATTTGTGAATATATTAAAATAGGGGTCGAGAGGATTCAAATCAACTCAAGAGACTCGGGAGCGAATGGATAAAAAGTTGGGGATAGAGGGGATGGGGAGAGACTAGTAGGGGGAAAGGAGGATATCTGTAAAAGAGTATAGGGATAAGATCACACAAATAGATTTGTAAAACGACCTGGGGATAAGAAGAAGGAAGGGAGAGAGGAAGCCTAATGAAAAAGGGGAGAACAAGGTAAGTATGTAGACAAGGGAAAAGGATAAGCAGTAGAAAGAGTTGGGTAGGGAGAATAGGAAAGTATATATAGGTGAAATTGCTAAATGTATGGACCATGAATTTAAAAATGGTAATACTCGAGAGGGACTAGCTCCTCTAAAAGTAGAAAAGAGGTAAGAAAAAAATAGCAAATAGTAAGGAATGCAAAGGGTAGAAGTGGGTTTTGGTAAAGTAGAGTAATGGTAGGGGACAAAAAGGGCTAAAAGTAAAAGGAGGGACAAAGGTTGGGAAGACGTCTCGTCTATAATTGTGATTGGGTAGGATTAGGAATGAGAAGGTGGCCATGAGGAGAGGAGAATAATAAAGAGAGAGGGGAAGAGTATAATAAATTGAGAGGGGAAGAGTATGTAACAATGTTGGATTGTTGGTTGGTTACCAATAACTAACGTAGAATAGGTTTATGAGGGAGACTAACCCTATCCCCTATAGAACCCGAATAGAGATTTAAAAGTATTAAACAAACCACTATTGGTTTTGCCTTTAACTAGATTAGTATTTGTAGAATGCTTTTGGTATATAGGGGTAACATAAATATAGAAAAATAGTTTACATAAAACTAGGTGAAGATTGAATAAAAGGTGGATAGAAGATTTTGAAAAGAATAGGGAATAAGATTTGTGTATGTAAAATAGCGGTATTTGAAGCCTATGAAGAAGAACCATAGCTGGGGATAAAATAATAAATAGCAACTATAGTTTGTTCCTATAAATCATTGATTGTCTAATAAAAAGAGTCGAGAGGAGGGAGTATAGATAAAAGGTAGAAAAACTAGGATAATAAAAGAATAAAAAAAACAAGAGAAGAAGAATGAAAGAGGATGGAGGGGTGAGAGAATAGGAAAAAGGAATGGGAATAGAAGTAGAAGGTAAAAAGGGGAAGAGGGAATATAATAGAGACCCCAGGAAAGAATTGCAATCACACTATCTACACAGACCCACCCAATTTGCATAAATGCATCCATCTTCTTCCCCCACAAGTAACACGGTCAAAAGTTCCTTCCCCACATGCCGCTACCAAGGTCCACAGATAAAAATTTATCCGGGAAAGGGTCTTTGCCATATACCTACTAATTGGCTATTACTCCTTTTTATATGCTACGCTTAGGCCTAATATTTCCCCTCCCTTCCCCTGTACACTTATTTGTATTCACCCTATCAGGTAATTAGGGGTGGATTACTCTCTAGCGTAAAACCATTTTATAATTAATTAAATAAAGAAGTATGCGAGGATGATAAGGAATAAATCAATGGGTTGTAATAGAAGAAAAAGGAAGACAAATTGTATATCTACTAATAGGAGAAAATAGGCCAGCATAGATAGATTTGAATTGTGAATAAACACATCTCCAACTAGTAAGTCTTAGATTAACTTATAACGGTAGATAAACTATCCAAGATTTAGAGGGGAGAAATAAGACTATAAAAGCGGGGGAATTTCAAGAGGAGAAATTTTCCTTAATGGTTTGTAGTTTCCAACTCAACACTAAAATAGTGACTCGGGTAAAGGATGCAAGGGTGTAAACCTGATACTAAAACCCTATTTACTCTACGGAGTCACCTGTTTCATTCCTAAATTTGTGATTCATGAAATCTTTCTCCCTTGGGCCTAATTTCACTGAGCCTGATAGGGTTTATTCCATGAGCTGATAGGCGGTCAATTTCCTATTCCCCTACCCAAGCCCTATCCACTTACCCGACCCCTCTTCTCGAATCTTTCTTATTCCTCTTATCCTAGATTCCCAATCGGCAGATTGGTTTTTATATAAAAGTTTATCTATAGATTTATATTAGTTAGTGAGTCGGCAGATTGGTTTTTATATAAAAGTTTATCTATAGATTTATATTAGTTAGTGAGTCGGCTCTTTGCTTTTTATAGTAAAGTTTGTCTCTTTATTCCTATTAGTGAGTCCTAGCCTCCCCTTTTCCCTTCCCTCTTCTTTTTATATTCACTCTCTTTATACGACCACTCTCACTTTTGGTTCCCCCCACTCTTATATTCTTTTCCTTTTTCTTGGCGATGGGTTGAATCATCCCAAATTTCCTTCTTACATTAGTCAAGGTCTGATTCTTTTTATTAGCCTAGGCCCCTCTTTATTATTGAGCAGGGGTCACCTCCTTGAACCCACGAAGATGGGGGGAGGAGGTGATATTTGGTTGCCACCTTCTTTATATTACGTTATTTTCGTCCATTCTTCTATTTTTCCTTCTCGTTAGATATTCCCTCCTATCTATCCTAAATTTCCTTATCCTTAGGCGGCTATTTTCCCTTTCCTCCTCTTTATCTCAGGTCCTTACTCAAGTTTGGGGGTTCTCATTCAGTCTTACCTTACCCTCTTCCTATTCCCTAGAGTGTTCACTTTTATTACGTGCTTTGTCTAGTTTCGCAAACTCTTTATTATTATCCTAAGTCAATTTTAATTCTGCTACTCCACACCTATAGATGCTCTTCTTGATAGGCTTATCCTAATTCTTCTCTTATTTGGGTTATATCTCTATTACACCCACGATTTATATAGACTAGGATGACACGGGAGAATCTACTTGATTATATCCCAAATTGTGGTAGATTGGGTCCATATTACTTTAGGTGGATACTTTATTCTTATTGCCAATAATTATACAATTATTCCACCACAGGCCTCTATGATTACAACAGGTATAAAACTTCCAATTGCTCGGTATAAAAGGCTATGATAACCCAGGGTTTTTAGAAATATTCGCTAATTGGTAGATTAGAAAATATATCATAAAAGTCTTGGGGATATAGAATATATAAAGCTTGGCTTGTGTATAGGTTGAAAGGGTGAGTGGCTAATGATAAAAGTAGGGGGGCCACGCGATTGAGAACAGGGGAAGGTAACACAAGGTGTGATCTATTGGTTAGTTATACAGGTACGACCTTTCTGGCCTTTTCTTCCTATTCTCTATTCTCACTCCTACCCAAGTGAGTTCACTCAAGTATTTGTCGATTATCATTATAGAAGATTGATTTATAGAGGTGGTCAATCTGTAAAATGGGGACTAGCTTTAGTCCTCTTAAGGGAATTGGGTATTACCCTTATTATTACTCTGATTAAACTGATACATGAGGGAAGAAAGTCTATGACTTCGGCATTATCTTCTGTCTTTTTCCACTTTTTAGTTTCTTTTTCCTATGAGCCATTCTATTCACATGATTGTTCCTTGTATATGTGGCTTTTTTGATTATCCATTAGACAGCTATGGACCCTTACTATCCTCCAAGGGTCCCCCATCCCACCCTTCATTTCCTATTTTCGATCACCCCTTCTTTCTCATAGTCTCATCCTCCTTTTTTCTTTTCTTTCCTACTTTTTCTTCCCTGAAACCATTCTCGATTGGCGGGTCTCCTTATAAATTTGTTGTGGTCGTATCTTTGGTTTTCAATTTAGGGGAAATATGATGAGGGGAGATGCTAACCACCATATTTGGTTGTTATAGGATAAAGGGATAGTGGGAAATGAAAGAAGGGGTAATAATAAACCACAGCAGGAAACTGAGGGATGTGTCAGCAACCTGCGAAAACAAGAA
>JAKSZP010019478.1:0-11428 GCA_022478985.1 Massospora cicadina | reverse complement strand
TCTAATGGTTTTGGGTAGTAGCTTTTGGTTTTATTAATTCAATATTTAAATTGGGATATAGCTGATTGTTGTTAAAAACTTGGTTGATTTGTTAAAGCTTATTTTTTGTGGTCAAGCAGCTGGTAAAATTTGGTTATTTCTTACATTCAATTGGTGTTTGCTGAGTGGTTGGCAAATTTTGTTTTAATTGATAGGTTCTTTAGTTTTGCCAAGTAGTTTGATAGTATTAAAATAATTTGGTAGATTCATTTTGTTTTGGGTAAGTGGCTGGTGGTTTTTAATTTAATTTGATAAGTTTATATCTATTGGGTAAGCAGTTGGGATTAATTAATTTAATACATTAAATGGTAATGAGTAAGCAATTTTGTGTTATCAATAATTGAAAGCAAAGTTAATCATTTCAAATTATCTGGTAATAGATAAACATGAGCAAAGCTGGGTAACTCTGCTAGTACTAATTTTAAATTGAAACTTTTATTATCTAAATAATAATCAAAATATGTCAATGGTGGCAATATAAAGCTAATATATATACAATATTATTGCATATAGGCTAAACCTATACTAAATAAATTAGGTTTCTATATCTACTATATTAGATATTAATCAGTATTATTTATATTTCACTAATTTACTTTTATCCTGAATGTGAAATCATTTATATTTTATTTCTATTTAACTTACATCTATATATTTAAATATTGTAACGCTGTTGGTATCCTAAATTCTAGTCGTCATGGAACCTGCAGGTTAAAGCTCTACTGGACTTTTAGTCTAGGTGTGTAACAACCCAGTGGAAAGCCCAGAATGCTGCTGACATAGTTGTTCTGATTAATTGTAGGAATAGGCCCTAGGATTTTTGTGAGAAATTTAAAACTAAGAACATACCATAGGCCCCATAACAAACCAGATGGCTGCAATGGGGCAATCAAAGGCCTTGCAGGGACTTCCCTCAAGGGGTGGGAGAAGCAAGGAGGAGGACAAATCTTTGGGTTTGCAGTTGCTGACCTTTGGCTCTGTTTCTAAATTTTCTGATTCAGTTTCAACATAATAAATATTCTAAAAAGCATCTAAAAATTTTAGATTTCTAAAAATTCTGATTAGTTTCATGGATCAAATTAAACTGATTCAATTCATATGTTAGGAGGTCTTGGGCTTCGCCATACGCCTGTTGAGGTATTTTATGATGGGTTGAGGGTTGGAAGCATCATCTGGGCAGCGGAACATTTTTACAAAATGATATGGACCAGATTGGACTACAATGGGATGGCCCAGATAATCTGGTGCCTGGTTTTTGCCTCATGGTTAAAAGGATGACCAATCCTCATCCCCAGATGGATAATTGAGGTTGGTGGAGGAGAAGGCCTCTTTTCATATGGATTCTACCAAATTTCTGGTAGATCATTGGGAAAAATTAGTCTAAGTTCTCTGACTATCTTGAGCAAAAGGTGACAGAACCATAATTGTCTGCCATAAATTAAAGGAGAGGCAGGTCGTTACAGCAATTTTGGTGGATCTGAAGACTTCTTAGGAGAGGCAGCTTGGCGTAGTGCACCCATGATATATCCTTTAATCAATGCAACCGCTATTTGGTGGGCTGCTAAATCAAGGGGTAGGAGGGCCAACTTGATGGCCATTGTATTTAAATGCAAAATGTGTCATATTTGGTTGGGTTTAATGAAAATTTTTTGGAAACAGGGTGGAGTCCATAGAATAGATTTTTGTGGAAAGTGGTCAGTTTTGTTAAAACTTAAAGGAGAAAATGAACCAACGACTGACCCTTTCAGAGGCTGTTGTCTTAAAAGCTATGTGATATGGAAAGGGGGCCACAGGTTATCCTAGGCAGGAGAGGCTGACATTCTTGCAGGTAAACAGCCTGATCTTGGGAAGTTGCCAGCTAGTTATGCACTAGATTAAAGAAGCTCTGGCAATGTAATTCTGTAATATGCAATGGAGGAACCCTCACTGATCTAAATTTGAGCAGATTTGCATAGATAAGAGGGGAGGCGGAATTAGATTCCACTGGTTTCAATTTTGACAAAAATTAAAAGTAATTTTTAAAAAATTTTAAGAAAAAATTCTCAACTCAGATTGGCATTCCAGAAACCAGAATTTCAGGTTTTGTGTTCTGGACCATTTTTCCTGACTCAGTAACCATTTCATGAGATTTAAGTTAATTAATACATATCTAAGGAAGTGAGGAATGGCGTGGTGTAGGCTGAGAGGAGGGTGGAGGTACTGCTGGTGGCTTCTGGCCTGGATTACCTCCCTACAAACTTCCTTTATCTTGGCAAAAAAGGAGGTAGAATCCAAGGGGGATGCTGTGAAGGGATTCTTTGGGACTAATGCTATTACCCAACATTCATCAACAACATAGACCAAGTCCCCCAGTTGGGCCAAGGGCTCCACGGGGCATTAGGTCCCTTCTTCTTTCTATATGGAAACTTGACCTGGTCCAACTCAAGAGGTTGATTCTACAGACTTACATTATACTCTCCTTTTTGAACAGGAAACATCCCTTCTCCTGGTACATGAACTAGGGCATAGTTCTTGTGTCTGGTAAGGAGTTTGTTGGCCAAAATGGCAGCAATTTTCTTGGGTGATAGGGGGGCTCAGGATGTGACTCATGGAACTCAATCACTAACTCCTTGCAATTCTCACACTCACTTGCACTCACCTAACTATTTTCATATGATGAGTAGCCTTTCAATGAAGCAAGGTTCTAAAGAGACTTCCTGGATTTCCTTAAGGCCATTATTGCCTCAACTTCTTTTCTTGAGAGTCACCCACAATAGTAGGCTCTGGGGTAGCTGGTTTCTCTCCCTTAAAGGGGATAATTGGGAGATGTGGAATACACTATGTTGTTTCCAATGGTCATAAAGCTTGATGCAGTATGCACCATTACCTATTCCTTTTCTACTTCAAAAGGGCTAAAGCACTTACTAGCCAACTGCATAGAGGGAGCCTTCATATCCAAGTGGCGGGTGTCAAGCAAACAATTGTAGCAATAGAGATGTCATGCCCTGGGAGTCATTTTCTATCAGCGAGCTTCTTATGATCTCCAATGGCCTTTGAAAAGTGCCTTTAACAAGCTTTTTGGTGTCTCAGATATGGTATTTAGTCCTCTGCTGAGGACACCGCAGAGGTTAGGCGAACTCCAAGCTTGAATGATGGTTTGTAACCTAAAGTTGCTACAAAGGGGGAAAATTTAGTGGAAGAGTGCTGTGCATTGTTGTAGACAAATTATGCCAGAGAAAGGTCTGTGGCCCAAGTATCCTGGATGACTGAAGAGTAACATCATAAATATTGTTTTAAAACTTGATTAGCTATCTCACTTTACACATCTAGTTGTTGGCGATATGCTGTAGAACGGCTGGCTTTAATAATAAGAAGTCTTAACAAATCTTTCCAAAACCTGGCTGTAAATTGTGGACCACGGTCACTTACAATTTCCATTGAGAGTCTAAACATGGAGAACACACGAGTGATGAAAAGTGCTGCAGTATCTGCAGTTATTATGGTAGTGTTAAACGGGATAAACAACGCAAACTTGATGAACAAATCCACAACCACCATTATGGCATCAAACCCCTTAGACATGGGTAGTTCCACAATGAAGTCCATTTAGACATATGTCCAGGGACCCTCAGCTTGTTGCAAAGGGCAGAGAAGACCCTTTGTTACTATGCGGTCTGATTTGGAGCAAGCACAGGTAAAACAACTTGCTATCCAATCTGTGATATCCTCTGGAGAGACCGGGCTAATTGTAGATTAACTAGCTCAGAACACTTCTTTGAAACAGGATAGCCTACTGCAGGTGAGCTGTGGTGATCTTTAAAAACCTGCATACTCAAGTTGGGTAAGACCTAAATCCTATCAAAAAAAGATCATCTTATCATTTAAGTTGTACAGGGGCTGTTTGAACTTCCTAGTCTCCAGGTCATTCACCAACTCAAAACCCTCATGGTTCTAGTTGACCAGCTAAAAAGCTTTCACGCATGGGTGTTTCTGGGGATATATCAGCATATGCTACCATAAAAGGGGAAGAGAAAGAATCTTGGTGGAAGGCATCACTGTAATGAGCTCAGACAAGTCCTCCTCTGGGTCTGGACCCAAGGCATGGTTATGGCTTAACATATCAGGTGTCATGAAAACAGTAAGTTGGTTTTAGATCAGCCTGCCAATTTAAGTGCTGAAGCACCCAAGAAAACTAAGTCTGAATGCCAGTAGAACTGCTACTGATATGAATGTTATGAAACCAGGAAGAGATTTCGCCACTAAGCGCCCATTAGACATTGTCATGTATAACCACCTAGTAATGAACCAGGAAAACATGGCCATGGGTCCCGTGGGTTGTTTAGATATGTTTAGGGGTTTAAATTTGAACATAATAAACACTGGAGTCGGGTAAAGGGATTTTTTTAGGAAAGTAAAATAAATAAAATCAACAAACAATTTCCTCAGTGCAATACAACTGATTAAATAGTGCTCGATTTGATAAGTTGTCAGAGCAGGAATTCGGCCTCCAATTTGACCTAACCCAGCGAATTTTTGGGGGAGAGGGAAATGAATCTAATCTGAACCAACATAGAAGGATTTGGTGGCAGGCCAAGTTGCTATCTGTTCATCTGTAAATTTCTGACATGAGGCTTTATGGCATTTACAACAGTTATTGTGATGGCATATGGACTGATGGGTAATGGAATCCCCTAAGCCACCATACATATGGGCGTTCCTAACGGATTAGAAGCGGGTTCAGGATGGCCAACCCGCCTATGCCTGGTCGCTGGAGTGTTTGTTTGGCCAAATGAATTCCATTGAGCACCAATCCTGATTTCTAAAATGGAGGATTCAAACTGTTGGTAACTGTACCTGATGGTGATAAAACTCACCAGGGATTGTCCCCAAAAACTTTGAGGGGAATTTGGCATCAGAAATAATACCGCTCAATGGCTCAATGCCATTAACAATTTTGACTAAGAATTTATTAATATTCCCCTTCTGACTATCAGTTTCTCGCCCATTGGGCTTTATTCCCATTGATTTTGGACATTTTGGCTTTGATTCTGAAAATTATGGCGCCATCAGTTTTATAAAATCCCTCCCACTCATGGGGAAGATGGTTGCCAATGATTTTGGCACAGATTTCCTTGATTTTTCAAATTAATTTGGCGCTTCAAGCGCAGGAACTGGGGGAGGAATCTTCAGAGGGAGCGCTGTTACCCAGCGCTCATCTACCATATGGGAAAAGTCACCATGGGTGACGAGGGGTACAGACGCCCTCTTTGGACCCTTTTTATTTGGAAATGGGAAAATCGCCCGGTCCATGCAAAGGGGAAGTTCCCCTAGACTTACATCAGGCAGCACATTTAGTGGCCCTTTTATTGACTCATACTTGAAGTGAAAGTTACAAAGATCACTGTATGTGTGTGCTTGACGGTGAGCCAGCTTTTGGGGTTTATGATAATACAGTAAGGATTTATGGTCAGTGCGTAAAATGATTTCATGCTTTTCTCCCTGAAGTAAGTATATCCAGAGGGTCAGCGACCATGCCACTGCCACCAACTCTTCATCATAAATTGCCCATAATTGTTCCAAGGAGGTGAATTTCCTTGAGAAGTATGCCACGGGGTGCTCCATCCCTCCATGCTCTTGCAAGTGTACCACTCCAACCGCAACTGCAGATGAGTCACAAGACACAATGAATGGCTTTGATGTGTCAGCATGCCACAAGACTGGCGCTGACAGGAATATTCTTTTAATTTCTTTAAAGGTTTATACACTCCTCTGTCCATTTGAAAGAAAGATTCTTACCTGTCAGTGAGTGGAGAGTTGCAGTCAGCTGTGCAAACGCTGGAGAAAACCTTTTTAGAAAAATCAAAGTACCCAAGAAGCTTTATAGTTGTTTTTTGTGTTTTAGTTTGGCCAGTACTGAATGTCCTCCAGCTTACATGGATGGACAGCATAACCATCTTTAAGGACCAGGTTTCCTAAGAAAGTTACTTCCTCTCAAAAATCGCAATTAGAAGTCTTGAAAAAGAGACCTTCCTTGAGAAGGGCTGCCATTACGGCCTCCAAATCCTTGGTATGCAGTTCAAGGATTGGGGAATGGCTAAAATGCCATCAATGTAAGCGACAGCACAGGTAAACCTTAGGCCCCCAGGCATTATCAATTAAGCGTTGGAAGGTTGTTAGAGCGTTTTTAGTCCAAAAGGAATCACCTTGAATTGGAATATCCTACGCATTGTACTAATGGCCGTGGGCCAATCTTGGCACTTTTTTACCCTTAGCTGGTTAAAAGCATTAACAAGGTCCAGCTATGAAAAACCCCAGGATTTAGCAATGGCCATATCAATGGTTTGTTCCAAGAGAAGAGGGTATGGATCTGGAACTGTCACATTGTTAACATGGCGATAGTCCACACATGGCGATAAGGTCCCATCATCCTTCTGAGCAAGAACTTTTGGTGAGGCAATGGGGGAGGATTTCTTGATAATTTATCCTTTGTCTAGAATTTCATCTATCCATATGCCAAGCCCTTGTCCTCTTTCTCCATATGAGAGTATAATGGGTGGTTAATCTTAGCAAGGTGCACTGTTTTTATTTATTTGAGGATGGCCGACCAGGGGACTGATACATCTGATATGTAGGGAAAGGAGAGTAAAGAGGGGGAGCACACTAAGCATTGGAACTTGACAGATAAGAAATGTACACTTAGGTGTGGCTAGTAGCCACGTGTGGTGGGTGATTATGAACTTAAGATACTTGACAGCTCAAGGGTTAGTAGGGTGTACCACCTATAGAGATTGTGAGGTTTTCAATGTCACATTGAAGGAACCAGATCGGTAGCCAGTTACCCATCTGTCTCTTCCATTTGTGTTTTAATGATCCAAATATCCAGGCTTGGAAGTGGTTGGCCAAATGGCTGTGGAACCTGATGATAGCTTAGTTAATGTTGTGGAAGATCCCGTTGAAAGCTTAAAGGGTGATTGTGTGAATGGACCATATTGCAATACTCACAATTAAAGCCCTTAGCGTCTGGGGGATAGGTGAGATTGTGTTGAGTGCTAGGATATCGCGGGATAGTCAGAATTCAGCTGATGGTTATTGCTGTAATAAGTACATCACATTGGCTCAGATAAGCTTGGACAGTGAGCACTCTTCCAGGCAGTGGGCTAGCATGTTGGTCTGTGTCAGGCGAACAGCAATTAAGAATTAGACTGACCTGCCAGCCAAGGTGCCAGAGACCCCAAATGGCAAACCAGAATGCCCAAGGCACTGCTGCTGATATGACGAATATGGAATTAGAAAGGAGTTCCCCCAATATCTGCCAGTGAGCCAAAATTTCGTACAGGCACAAAATAAAATACCAGACAAACATGGCCGTTAACCCCAAGGGGTATGAGAGTGCCGGTGGAAAAGGCTTAAATCTCAACATATAAAAACTAAATTTTGGGGAGAGTTTTTTAATGGAAAATTTAAGGAAGAAAAATCAACCAGCAATTTTCTCAGTGAGATGCGACTGATTAAATAGTAGTCAATTTGGAGGGGAAACAAGCCAGGATCAGGTCCTGCAAGTTCAACCTAACTGGCAAATTATTCAGTAATGGGCGGGTTAGTTGCCTGGGAACCAACATTAAAAAATTTGGCGGCGGGCTGAGTCACTGTTAGTTCAATCTTGAACATCTAAACCAAGGCTCAGCTACATTTCTGATAGTTGGCGTGATGGCATTTGGCCCAACGAGCGGCGGGAATCCCCCAAGGCCACCCCACATAGGAGTGAGACCATTTGGTTGGGAACGGGTTTAGGACGCCCAACCTGCCCGTGCTCAGTTGCTGGGCCATTTATTTGGTCAGTGACATTGCATCAGGTGCAATGCCCAATTTGCCAGCAGGAAGCTTTGAAACCTCGTCAATGGTGTCTGATGCTGTTACCTGCCCATCAGGGTGATCCCCAATTAATTTGGGAGGGGGGAGATTTTTCCAATCATCATGTTAACTGAATTGCAACCATTGGGCATTCCAGCTGATAGATTAGTCTTCATACCTTTTTGACCATTTAAAATCCGAGCATCAGGCTGATTGCCGCTCAAATTAGTTACTATTGATTTCATTTCAGCAATCTTGGCGCAGATTTCACTGATTCCTCATAGCAGTTTTGCCAAGGAGAGTGTGGGTACTGGAAGCAGGATCCAAAGTGGGAGTGCTGTTACCCATCACTCGTCTACCATTTGAGCGAGATCGCCCTGAGTAACTAGGGGTATTGCCATCCTCTTTGGTGCCTTCTTGCTCAGGAATGGTAAAATGGCCTGATTGACGCCCAGAGGATGTCTAACCATGGGTGGATCGTGATGTGCGCGGAATACCTCAGTTCAGAAGGAGGGGGGAACCCAAACGCGAGATTAAAAATATATAAGTGCCTCCTTCAGTGAGTATAGGGAGTGTTTATGCTTCTGGTGAGATAACTGTTTGAGCAACTCAACGCCCTCAGGGCAGGCCATTTGACTGGCAAGACCTGAGCAACTAATGGAGTGTCAGGAGCCAGAGTGATGGAAGAAACAACAGGGGGGACAATTGACAGGATTTAGGTGGTGGGAATCACAGTGACAAGGTCCACTTTCTCCAGATCTGCGGAACAGTGGGCAGGGCTGCAGCTGAGAAAATTGGGAAGTACGTTGAGCGCACCTTTTACAAATTCATATTTGAAATTAAAACTGCACAAGTCCTGATAGGTTTGGGCTTGCCGATGTGCCAATTTTTGGGGTTTACAAAAGTACAAAAGGGCCTGGCGATCCATGCGGACCATTAGTTCATGCTGGGCACCCTGTAACAGGTACCTCCAATGAGTTAGGGCCTATGCAACAGCTGCCAACTCCTTGTCGTAAATAGCTCAAGACTGCTCTAAAGAGGTAAGCTTTCAGAAAAGTAGGCGGCTGGGTGTTCCAAACCATCATGCTCCTGGAGCAACACTGCTCCAACAGCTACTGATGACGCGTCACATGCAACAATATATGGCTTGGTGAGATCAGCATGTTTCAAAATGGGAGAGGATATGAACACCTCTTTAATCAGTTTGAGCGCCTGTTGGCATTTGTCCATCCAGCGAAATGGTAAAGTTTTTCCTGTAAGGGGGTGGAGTGGGGCAGCGAGCTAGGAAAGTGCTGAGGAGAACTTTTTTAAGAAAATGATGGTTCCCAAGAAACTCCGTAGTTGTTTATGGGTAGTCGTGGTTGGCCATTCCAAGATAGCATCCAACTTATTGGGAGGGATTGTGTAACCATCTTTAAGGATAGTATTCCCAAGAAAGGTAACCTCCTCCTTATGGAACTCACACTTGGAAGGCTTGACGAACAATCCTGCCTTATGTAAGGCGGCCACAACTGCTTCCAGGTCAGTAGCATGTTGTTTGGGAGTTGGGGAGTGAACCAGAATGTCATTGATATATGCTACTGAGCAGGTAAACTGGAGGTCACCCAGTACATTGTCAATCATGCGTTGAAACATAGCGAGAGCGTCCTTCAGCCCAAAGGGCATCACACGGAATTGGAAAATACCCCACTTCGTTCATATTGCTGTTAACCATTTTTTACCTTTCATTACCCAAATCTGGTTGAATGCATTGACGAGATCCAGATTAAAAAACACCAATTATTTGGCGATTGCTTGGCTTATCATCTATTCTAAAGGCAAAAGTAGTGATCAGAAACTATGATTTTATCAAGGTGTCCATAGTCCACACAGGGGTGGAGAGAACCATCAGCTTTTTTAGTGAAGATGATGGGAGATGCAATGGGCGAGGTCTCCTTTTACAACCACTTTTTTCTCAACCTATCATCCAACTAGGTGTTGAGCGCGGCCTCCTCCTCTTCTGTGTGATGATACAATGGACAGTTGATATTTACAAACTCCACCGTCGTTGAAAACCACAGTCAAATCTAGTGTGGGGGGCGAATGATCCACCTTTCAAGAATCGAAAATGCTTTGATAGCAGATTTAACTTTCTGAAAAATAGGATGGTATTCCTGTAGGGGAGACAAGGGACGTGATAGAGCTGCAACCTTGAGCTTTCTTAAGAGTGTCAAGTAGGGGGAATTTACCCTCCAGTTTATCATTAGCAAACAACAGCGTGTTAGACTCTGGGTGGATTTTGACATGCTGCCGGCGCCACCATTCCACTCCTAAGATCACTGGAAACACCAAGTTTGGCATAGCAGAAAAGCGATCGCAGAAGCTGAACTGGTGTATTGAAAATGTGACTGGTCGCCATACCAGGTATGAGGTTTGGGAGGCTGATGATGCAACCATCACCAAAGAACCTGAATCCATTGCAAGTTCCAATTGCTGGGCCAGTTCTACACTAATAAAATTTCCCGTGGCTCCAGTGTCCACCAAGGCCACAAAGGAGACGTGATGGGACCCAACACTAATCTTCATGGGTACTAAGAAGTAAGCGGAGTTCTCTTTATTGGTAGTTGTGGATGAATCCATTAATGCCGAAGAGATGGTGGTGGGGTCAGGGAAAACCACTAGGCTTTGGTGAGGAGCAAACTCATTGCAAGTTGAGATGTCAGACCCTACTGACATGGGCAAAATAGCCGCGGCAACTATGGGGTATGGGTTTGGAGTTTTGAGTGGAACCAGACTAATGTGGACAGAGGTAATCTTCTTTACAACCTGGTTCAGTTGGAAAGAAGGGACCATAGCTGCGCCAATATACATGAGAAAGGCGGAAATGGCTAAGAATAATGATTGGTCAATTATGTCAGGCGAAAAGCAAGTCAGAATTAGACTGGCCTGTCAGCCAAGGTTCCAGAGCACTCAAATGACAAACTAGAATGCCCAAGGCGCTGCTGCTGATACAACAAATATAAAACTAGAAAGAAGTTCCCTCAATATCTGCCAGTGATCCATAATTTCATACAGGCACAAAACAAAACACCAGATGAACATGGCCATTAACCCCAAAGGGTATGAGAGTGCCGGCGGAAAAGGTGGCTTAATTCTCAACATAGAAAAACTAAATTTTGGGAGGGTTTTTTAATGGAAAATTTAAAGAAGAAAAATTTACCAACAATTTTCTCAGTGCAATGCAAATGATTAAATATTAGTTGATTTGGAGGGGAAACAAGCTGGGATTGGGTCCCACAAGTTTTATCTAACCGGTGAATTGTTTGGTAATGGGCGGGTTATGTCAAGAGAGTGTCTGTAACTCTCTCGTTCCCAGCAAGGTGATGTGGGATGAAAACCCACATTGCTAAGGAACTAGCCGTTAATAAAAAGGGTAAGAAGACACCTTAAATGGTGCCTGTGCCAATGGTACCCCAGGCAAGGGTGTAGAATGCAAAATATAAGATCAGGTATGTTATGAACATAACAGCTTGAGTGGACCCCAGAGGGGAGTCCATAATCAAGTGTAGTTTGCATCCGT
>JAKSZP010019477.1:0-11478 GCA_022478985.1 Massospora cicadina | reverse complement strand
TTGGAAGGGCATAAGCAAGTAGGCCACAGTGGGTTGAAGAAAACTCAAGAATAATTGAAAACCTGATATTATTGGGATAACATGACCAAATTCATCTGAGAGAATCTTGACTCATGTCTTATTTGTAAAAGTCATGGAAGTACCAACCCAACTTATCATCATCAAATTACCCCAACTAAAGCGTTTGAAGTTGTAAGAATTGATGTAGTAGGTCCTTTTCCTCGGGGATTACATGGCCACCAGTATATTATTATGGCTGTTGACCATTTAACTAAATGGGTTGAGGCCATTTCTATTGCCAACCCCTCGGCTAAAACTATGGCGCTATTCCTATACCAGCACATCATTTCTCAACATGGGTGCCCAAGGTCCTTATGTCAGATAAAGGGAATAATTTTACCTCACAACTTTTGCAATAATATTAAGTTATTCAACACTGCCTACAATTTGTTGTTCCATACAATCCCTCTACAAATGGAGCCATCAAATGAAAGAATGGAACTCTAGTTTCAATCTTAAGGAAAACTTTTCTACTGATCCATCTCGGTGGAATTTTTATTTACCTAGCGCCTTATTTGCATATCAGATAGGCTATCATCAAATTATCAAGATGTCGCCTTTCAAGTGCCTATATAGGCGAGATCCCTTAGTCCCTTCTAGTGTCCAAGCCATACTTGAAGAAAGCATACCAATGGGACCATCTAGAACTAAAAAAAGAAAGCATACCAGAAAACTCTAATCTAATTTTAAGAAATCTGGTGGATGATATTATTCATCTTCAAGATCAAGCTATGAAATCAATTGAAGTAACCACTCAAAGAGAGACTCAAAGGGACAATCAACATGAACGCCTTACCTGAATACCAAATTGGAGATTATGTCATGTATTACCATTCTCGATCTGGTGGATGAACTGAAAAGGTAGGAACTAACTGGTCTGGTCATTATTGAATTATATTTTGAAAAGGACTAGAGTATTCAATTGTTCATGTTGATACTGGCATAGTGATCAATTTTATTCAATCTAGGTGTTTTAAGAGTTCACCCTCCAACATGATCAAATATTGAGGGGGGAAGTGTCAGGATTTCACCAAATTCTCTTGTATTCAGAGATTTTTACTCCATCGAAACTCCTTCTTCATTGGAAGTAGAGCTTAATCTATTTCAATCTATCAACATTAATAAGAATGATCAGCCTCATCTTAATCAATTGATTGAAGATTTGATCACATGACGAGTAAATTAGCACTGATAGATTATGAACTACATCAAAACCTATAAATATTCCATCCTTTTATTAATAAAGAATTAGGACGATTTTTAACCCATTTTTACTCTAATTTATCGCTTTTTGGAGAATCCACATAAAGTAATTTTGAGAGAAAACCTGCTCCATAGGAAGCGTAATTTAAAACCTCCAGAGCATTGATGAGATCCAGCTTAGAAAACACCCAAGATTTAGCAATAGCTTGAGTGATAGTCTGCTCCAGGGGCATAGGGTAGGGATCATGAACTGTAACTTTGTCTAAGTGTCCATAATCCATGCAGGGATAGAGGAAACTATTGGATTCTATGGTAAAGACAATGGGAGAAGTGACTGGCGATGTCTCCTTAAACAACCACCCTTTTTAAGCATATAATCTAACCAAATGTTAAGTGAAACCTCCTCTTCTGCTGTGTGGGAATACAATGGACAGTTGATATTCACCAACTGCACCATCGTTCTAAATCTCAAATTGAATTTAGTAAGAGGAGGCAAAGATCTGCCTTTTCAGAATTTAAGATACTTCAATAGTGCATTAAATCTTTGGGAAAATTGGATGAAAGACCCGCAGGAGAAATGAGGGAAGTAATAGAACTGCAACCTTGAGTTTTCTTAAGAGTGTTGACTAAGGGAAATTCACCCTCCAGTTGATCAATGATTAATGACAACATATTTGAATCCAGGTGGATTATAGCATGTTGTCAGTGCCACCATCCAACCCCCAAGATCACCGGAAACACCAAGTTTGGCATAGCAGAAAACCGATTGCTTAATATTCCAGTGAACCAAAATCCATGGGATCTATTGGCTGAAACTGACGAATCAGGTAATGTCCTCATTAGTAAGCATACAGGTCAACCTCTCTGCCAAGGCGATTATGGTTGGGCAGAATTTTTCCTTCCTGAATTTGATAAAACCCCTACTCCTCGCCATTTCGCTCCTCTGCCCAATACAGCCCCCTTCCAAAGTGATCACTAGCTCGCCTTAGCTGCGGTGGCCTCTCCTCATTGCCCAAAACTACGCACCGCGGTGGCCCAGTCAGTGGCTCAGTTCCAGCATGGCCTGCCCACCCTCTTCTTCCCCCCGACTTCCCTGAATCTCCCTGCAGTGACATCTTGAAACTATTTGATGATGCTGAAGTTGCTGTTATGAATGTTGCAACGATTGCTTCATTCAACCCCTCAGCCAAAATCACCCGCCACAGTATCTCCCTTTTCACCCAACTTCCTGAAGCCCGCAAAGAAGCTGAAGTTCTCCTCGCAGCTTTTGTTGAAACACTTTCCCGTCATTATCTTGATGCGGAAGAGGAAAACTCCTACTACGCTGAACTCACCCCCACTATGCGGATGCCCCAACGCCCTGGCTCTCTGCTCTGATATGGTACTTTAATTAACATCCCTTGATCGAGGTGGGTCTTTCTGAAAACCAACCCCCCAACCCCTCCTCACCCTCTGCCATGGTGGGTTAGCAGTTTCTGCTTCCCACCTGGTTAGTAGCTTTGTTTTGTTGTTTTGAGTGTTGTGTTTGGTACTGTCTGTCCCATGGTCGGCGTACCTCAAATAAATCAAAAACCAATTGCTTAAGCTAAATGAGTTTACTGAAAAAGGTACTGGCTGCTAAACTATATATGATGTCTGGGAGGCTGAAGAATCCGCCATCACCAAGGGACCTACGTCATTGTCCAGTTCCAATTGTTGGGCTAACTTGACGCTCATGAAATTACCCGCAGCTCCAGTATCCACCAAAGCCTCAAAGGAGACGTGGTGAGAACTGTACTAATCTTAATAGGTAATAAGAAATAGGTGAAGTTTTGTTTATTGGTAGATTCTGGTGTTTCTGTTGCAGCTGAAGAAATGGCAGGAACATTGGGGGGAAGGTCGGGGGCCTTTTCTGAAATAAGTTGGGAAGAACAAGGGCTTAGGAACTGGCTCCTCCATCTGGGCTTTTACTGATTCATTTATAGGTGAACCAGGATAACCCAACTCTGATGCAGGAGTAGTGACAGGCTCTGAGGATGGGACTAACACTGAACTAATGGTAAAAACTACATCTGCGTCATCGTTGGGTAGTCCTATCTTAAAATTTCCCCCTAGATAGCGGGAAATATGGCAAGGGGTGGCGTTAATAGTGGTCATAGAGTTACATATTTGATCAACCGTTCCTTTTGAGGTGTACCAGCCTCGTGATGAGCAGAAACTGAATCCAACCCTGATCTAAAGATTGACTGAATCATATCATTAGAGAGGTCCAGTGCGGGAGCCTGTTCATGGAAGGTAGAGACCAAAGAAGCTAAGCTGGGGGCTTCAGCCATAGTAGAAAGCAATTGGAATAAATGGTCCAATCGTGTCACAGGGGGTTTCAAAGCAGCTGATAAGACGGCAATCAGCAAAGTGAGATCCCCCACTTGTGAGAAAGAATGCAGAAGGCCTCATACCCACCAATGGGAATCCCCTTCTAAAGCGTCTAACAAAGTGACCCCTTGTTTGGCATGGGATAACGCAGTGTCATTGTTAAGGGCAATCACAGAACGCATTTGCACCTCAGTAAGGGCGTTGAGAACCTGATTCAAAATATCTCAGGAAGGAGCACGTGAATTTTCTTCCTGAATATTAAATGGGAAAGAGGTAGTAATCCACAAGGCTCTGTAGGCCTGAAAAAGTTTCTCTAAGGTAAAGCAGATACTACCCACAAAATCAGCAAGTATACAAATGAACAACAAAAAACAGACTACTGATTGCACGTTCGTTTTGTAAAGAGTAACCACTGCGGCGCCCACCTCAAAAAGCAGGGCAGAAGTGGCAGGAAACAATGGTTGGTCAATTATGTCATGAAAACGGAAGAAGAATTTAGACCAGCCTACCAGGCGGGATGCGCGAGCACCCAAAAATCAAGCCAGAATTCCAGAGGCATTACTGCACATATGACATTTTATGGAGCCATTAATTGGGAAATGATAAATCGTTGGTATAGGTCAGTTGTAAATAGCAGCCCAAAAGTGAACCAAATGGAGACAAACCCAGACACTGGGGGTCTTGCTGCAGGGGATTGTACCACTGGGATAGTTTCTACAGGGTTACTGGTGGGTGGGTTCAATACAACTGAGGAGACAAGGGGGCGGATCCTTGCTTGGAAATGGTGGATGTAAGGCCACAAGATCCCAGTATATTGATGGCGTATAGTCAAAATAAGGGGGTTAAATTGCCAGAAGTATCTGGCTCTCTGAATCCAGTTGACGATGGTGGGAGTCATAGTAATTACCAATACTGATAAAGCCCATCCAGTATAGGGACTGACAGGCCACCAGAGAAATGCCATTGGGACTTCGGCCAGAAGGATATCAATAAATTTGAAATTGATGGTTTTAGCGGCAGAATTTATTTGAAAGGAAAGTGAAGAAAATCGACCAACAATTTTCTCAGTGTGATGTAACTGATTAAATGGTGGTCAATTGATGCGGGAACAAGCAGGGATTGGGTTCTTCAAGTTTAACCTAACCGGCCTTTTTTTGGGTATGGGGGCAGATAAGCTCAATAGGAACCAACATCAAAGAATTTGACAGTAGGCCGAGTTGATGTTAGTTTGACCTCGAACACCTGAACTGAGGCTTGACTGCATTTCCAGTAGTTGGCGTGATGGCATCTGGCCCAACAAGCAACGGAATTCCCAGGGCCACCCCACATAGGGGCAGTCCCAATTGGTTGGAAACAGGTTTACAATGCTCAAACTGCTTGTGCCTGGTTGCTGGGCCATTCATTTGGTTAAAAATTTTCACTGGCTGCAACTCCTGATTTGCCAGATGGGAGCTTCAAACTATCATCAATGGTTTCTGATGCTACTACCTGCACATTGAGGATCATCCCCGACAATTTTAGGAGTGGGTTAGTTTTGGTAGTCGCACTGTTGGCCAAATTAAACCATCAGTGATTCTGGCTGATAATTCAATCTACATCACTTTTTGACTATGTGGTTGCCAATTGTTGGGTTTGTTTTCAGTTGGTTTCAGACCAATCAACTTTGATTTGGTGATCTCAGCGCAGATTTCCCTGATCCAGCGGACAAGTTAGGCTGAGGTGAGCGTGGGCACTGGGGGAGGGATCCAAAGAGGGAGAGCTGTTACCCAGCGCTTGTCTACCATGTGGGAAAGTTCACCCTGAGTAACGAGGGGTACAGCCACCCTCTTTGGAACCTTTTTACTCAGAAACGGGAAGAGTACCCGATACACAAATTGGGGACGTTCCCTGGGACTTACAATAAAGCTGCCATAATTGAGGAGTTTGGAAGTCCCATGCATATGTCAAAATGCAAACAAGAATTTGTGGTAATCCAATGCTAGAAAGATGAGACCCTAGCAAATTTCGCCGACCAATTCTACCAAGAATTAAAGATTTTGGTAGGAGCAAAAGTACTGGATGATTTTGACATCAAGATCATGTTACAATTGGCCTTTTGGCCCTAGTGCAATTTACATCAAATGATGTCTTCTGCATTAGCAACCAAAATTACAATCTTGCAAATGGCGGATCGTTTGAAAATACTAGGAGTCACATTTGAGGTCCCTAATCAAAGCTTTAATCTAATTTCAGTTCAAAATTCGACTTTTACAAAGGTGATGGAGGGGGCTAAGTAGTTCAACAATTAAATGTTCTTGGAAACAAGCCTGAGAAATTCAAGAAGATAGATAAAAGAAATAAATTATGTCATCAGTGAGAAGGGAAGGGCCACTTTTCAACTCAATGTTTTAGAAAAAAGCTTAAGGCAGATCAACGTGGTCCAAACAGAGAAAACCAAACCTTTACCAGAGTTGTGAAAAGGGCCTCTGACTAAATGTAAACAGTCTAGAGATGCGGATAAAACTGTTCCTCCTGATATCTTAAATGAAGAAATTAACATTAGTGATCTGTTTGTCAATGATGACATACCAGAACAACTTTATCAAGTGGTTAATTTAGATGTCAATGTGGAAACCAGAGCTGGAGATAAGAAAATTGACTCTGAAATAATCAGGAAGTTGCTCACCCATATGCACGACAACTAGTGTACAAGATTCAATTCACAGAGAATTTGGAAGCTCTGGCTGAGGTCAAATTAGATGACGCAAATCTGTCTATCCCCTAAGCGCAATTAAGGAATCATTTCCTGTTCTGTCAGCAAAAATAATTTAAACCCTCAATTTGGCAAATAACACCATTTTACACTCAGTAAATAACATTTTTACAATACTCTGAGCATATATATATTGATATATCTGTTAATCAAGTACGGGTGCAGGCAATAAATTGAAAGTGGAGCACCTATCAATAAGTCTCGACCAAAATGGTGAAGAAGATGAGAATCTCTCCTGATTTAGAGCATAAGAAAGAATATGGGACCTACAGGCCAAATACAACCATCTCCTGTGGAGCGTATAGCGCTTTACCACTCAAATTTGGATCTTAATTGGTATATATACCAGTAATAGTTTTGGCCAACCAAAACTAAAATATTATGATTGGGACTGAGTTTCTAAGAAAGTACGGTTTTGATGTAACTTTGAAGATAATATGATGACCATTTTGGGTCAGACACTACCTCTAGCTTATCAGAGGGTTGAGGAAACCCCGCTGATCAGGAGAAACAATTTCATCAATCTGATCTACATTGATGGTATTATTCCAATTCACTATTAACTGGTTGGGCGAAAACAAAGAGAAATGCTAACGGAATTTCTGGAAAATTGGCGAATTCTTCTAAAAAGTAAGAATTTGAGGGCCATACTGCCTGGATTGCAGATCATAGCCAATATGGGATTGATGTTGGAGTAACCAAGCTGTTGTATAGAGAGGTTGGTAGCCCCTGGAAGAAGTAGAGAGTAGAGCCATGGGTGGCTCCTGGAATAGTTATGCCAGGCCATGAAAAAAACTGAGTTATACTAGTGAATTTGAGTGAAAAACTGATGAAGATTGTGAAGAATCAGATCATTACATCTTTCCATCTGATCCCAACGATAAAATTGAAAAACTTCCACGATTTTGGGCCCTCATTGAGATGGGATTACCAGCAGTGGTGGCTGAGAGTATCAATCTATTGGTCAATTGAGAGCAACTTGCTGATCTGACAGAAAGACAGCAGTAGGAGGTGCTCAAATTCTTTGAAAGGTATCAGGAAATCTTTGCCCAGGACAAGCACAATATGGTATGTGCAAAGAATGTCATCCATAAAGTTGACACCAGGGAAAATTTACCAATAAAAATGAGACTGATCCAATAGTCAAAGGCTGCAGAAGCAGTAGTGGAAGAAGAGATCAGCAAACTAGTGAAGCATGGGCTTCTAGTTCCGTGTCAGGTCCCTGAGTGAGCCCTATCCTGATTGTGAAGAAGAATGATGGCTCTAATTTGGTGGTGATCAATAATTGTAATACTGAAAAAATAATAATAAAGGAATCTTATTCACTACCATGAATTTACGATGCATTAGATTGATTGGGAGAAGAAAAGTATTTCTTTATGAAGGATCTTTTATTGGGATATTGACAAATCAATTTTCTAAGTGAAGATTAGGAAAAATACACGATCATCACTGTGCAGGGGCTATACCAATTAACTTGGATTTTTCAAGGTCTTGCAATGTGACTGCAACGTTCCAGAGGGCCATGGGCGCCATATTGAATGACATAGTGTCATGCTTCCTGGTATACTTGGACAATATAAATGTGCTAACTAGGACATTTAATGACCATTTGCACCACTTGGAGGAAGTTTTCAAGCGACTATCTGCGGCTAACCTGAAAATCAAGATGAGGAAGTGCTACCTCTTAAAGAAAGAGTTGAAATATCTGGGGTTCTTCGTCAACTCTAGTGGACTGCAGCCGCAAACCCAAGGAATGAGGCCATTGAGTGAATGGCTATCCTGTAAAGTGTCTGAGATATCCAAGTGATCCTTGGAATGGTCGTATATTAATGAAGATGTATAAAGGATTTCGTGTGAATTGCAGAGCCCCTCTTTCATTTGCTGAAGGATCTGAATGAAGGATTCATTTGGAATGAAGCGGCCCAGTGTTTTTCAATAAGTTACTTTGGTATCTAATAGAATCTATGATATTAAAATATCCAAATTTCAAAAGAATTTATATTACAAACTGATGCTTCACTAATAGTGATTGGCGCCATCCTGAGTCAAGAAGATGAGCTTGGGGACAAGCATCCTTTAGCTTATGTGAGCCAGACGTTATCAGCAGAAGAACAGAATTACACCATTACTGAGAGTGAATGCTTTGTGGTGATTTACGCCTGTAAGATGTTTTTTTGTTTATTCATGGTATGCACTTTAAAGTGGTGATGGACCAACCTCCCTGTGATGGAAGCATAACCTAAGAGAACCGAAAATACATCTGGCCCAACGGACATTGAAGCTTCAGGATTATGAATATGAAATAGTTTACCAAGTGGGGGCTTCTCACCAAAATGTGGATGGATTATCAAGGTTACCAATGGTTCAAGTGGTATACCAACAAGATGATGAGCTGTTCAAGAGAATGTTTAATGGAAAATTAGGAAAGAGCCCCAAGAGATTCAATGTGCACTTCAGAAAGCGATGGGAAACACTGATACCAAAGATGGACAAGTGTATAAGAAGATTGATGGAAAACGGCCATTATTACCATGACCTTCAGAATGAGTGACAATTATTCAAGCCGCGCATAAGGTTGTTGATCATAGGCCTGAGGAAGACAACTGACCACATTTGCCAGTACTATTACTGGGAGTCTATCAAATACAATGTGGCCAATTATCTGGCTTGATGTGTGGAGTGCCAGTTTCACATAAATTACAAGAACACAACCAGATATGAACTCCGCCATGGATTTGCCTGGCATACGGTGTCCATTGACTTGATGGGACCACTGACTATGAGCACAGAGGGAGTCAAATATATGATAGTTGCAATCGACCATCTTACCAGATGGGTTGAGATGAAGGCCCTGGCGAAAGTGGATGCTACAAGTACTGCACGGTTTATCCTGGATCAAGTTGTATACCAACATGGATGCCTACAATTCTAGATTAAGTGACAATGGAATGAATTTCACATCCCACGTGATCCTGAGGTTGAATGAGATAAAGGGGATCTGAGGAGTTATGTCAGTACCTTACCAGATGTAGATGAACGGACAGTTAGAATGAGCAAATGGAGTGCTGGCCATGACAATGAAGAAGCTTGTCTCAGGGAGAACTTCCGTATGAGGAACATACCTCAGTTTGGTGATGTTCACTTATAACTTCAGTCACCATACAGCATCGGGAAAATGCCATTTGAATTTTTGTACAAAATGAAGGCCTCATTGCTGCCAATTCTAAACTGGTGGTTTAACCAACATCATGGATGAGTGCTGAGCAGTGCTTGCTCCAACTTTTGGATATACTGATTGAGTTGCCTTTGCAAGCATTTGATATGACATTGAAGAAAAATAAAGGCCAAAATGACAAATAATGCTGAACTCACTGGCATTATTAAAATATTAAATATATGATAAAGTGGCATATTGTTACATGCATGGCTTTGGAAGAAGAAATAAGTTGGATGCACTATGGTCAGGTCTGTTCAAATTTAGTTCCAAGTTTGCAATGGATGCCTATTCCATCAATAACCTTGAAGATGGAAGGGCTGTTAATTAGGTCCATGCTTAATATCTAAAGCAGTGGATCCAAAAAATAAAAAAGTGTTCCCAAAGGACCTCTTAACCATTGAGATGGCTATGTCCTGACAATATTTGGTTAAGTCTTAAAAAGGGACCGCTGAACCAAAATTAATGGTTACATCTTAAGAAAACCTCTGAACCATGAAAACTAGTAGGTTAGAGTATACCTAGGAACAAGTCTTTGGGGAATATGAATAAAAAATGGACTTCTGAACTGAGTAAAGGTCATTTCCCATATAAAAAGAAGAAAAAAATAAAAGATTGATAAAAATATAGCATATATATATATAACACCTATTAAAGTCAAATATTCTTATATTTTTTATTGGTTATCCTTGAAATGGTGATAATTCCGCCTATGTCGCCGCTTGGGAGGGATGATTATTTAAAAGAAGTAAATAAACTGTCAGAATTCATTTTAGATTGTAGCTAGCAAGGGCTAAACCTACTCAAGGCTAAGTTTGTTGGGTGGAGGTTGAATCCTGAGATAATATGATGAGAGGAAGAGAGATTTTGTTGTTAGTACTTGCCAATTGCAATACTCCAAATCGGGGGGAAGCAACAGAACAAGAAGAGGCAGTTAGCAAAAAAATACCAAGTAATCCCAATATGGCACTGGAGAGGAAGATTGGGCTTAAGCACTTGTCAATGGGCTTTGTCAAGAACATTGGACATGTGAGCTGGTATTGAGCAAGAGATATTAGGCAGAGGTTGCCAAATCATGCCCTCAATCAGACCACAAAGAGGAGGTTCCAATGATAAGTGCCAGATACGATTTATGCAAGGAGCGTACAGCATCCTAAAGATGACAACTACAAGCTTCTTGGATCTAAAAACAGGATGGATTATGGAACTTGGGGGAGACTAGAAGCTTTGTGGTCCAAGTTTAAAAAACTTGGCCTGCGAAATGGAGGGCATAGGCTGTAACGTCTCAATATAGGATGCTTGTGAGATTGGAGGGGTTCAGAGCTATAGAAAGATTCTCAGTTATAAAGGTCCTCAATTCTGATTAGGGGGGCTCAAAATGTTCACTTTTTCCGATGGTCAGTTCAGTTAAAAAACAGCTGGTTTATAAAATTGGCTGATTCAAAAAAGGAACTCAAGAAGCAAGTTGAATCTTGCATGAAATGACTGATCAATATGGATTACATTGCTTCAAGAGGCTTAACAAGAATAGTAGGAGTATCTGCAAAAAGGACCTATCTTAAGAGAGTATTAAAGTCCTCTATGGAGATTGATGACCGAATGTGAATTGGCCACAAGTTGTTTGAGATCGTCACTATACTGGTTTCATTGGGAATGGACACTGTTTCTTGTAGTTAAGTGGAAGGACTGCCTACGTATATATGGCTGGTAGTATAGTTCTTGGGGACCATAGAAGAGATTTCTTTGCGCAGATGACTCATCAATTGGAAGAGCTGGGCATCTTCATCAGACAGATTGTCAAAATATTGCTGTTACTGAGATTTCAAATTTGACATATGAGCTGGACAAGAGGGGAGATGTCAGACTTTTCAAATAGTTGACATTATTCACTGCA
>JAKSZP010019476.1:0-11503 GCA_022478985.1 Massospora cicadina | reverse complement strand
AATGGACCCTGGCATTTGGTGCAGTGATATGGACTATTCATAATTCGTATCTTTGAGCCACTTTTGACTCCACTCTGTGGACGTTGCCCCATATGATCACTCACTTTCAGATTCATTTTGAGATGTCTCTGAGAGTATTTACCATGTCGCCATGGGCCAATAGGTCAGTTCAAGTGGACACCTGGCTCTAGAAAAGTTTCCCCCACTCTCTCTCTCTCTCTCTCTCTCTCTCTCTCTCTCTCTCTCTCTCTCTCTCTCTCTCTCTCTCTCTCTCTCTCTCTCTCTCTCTCTCTCTCTCTCTCTCTCTCTCTCTCTCTCTCTCTCTCTCTCTCTCTCTCTCTGCCTCAAGCTCTTAGGAGCTCAGGTGTGATTAAATAAAGATCGATGTATCCCCCTTAAGTTGGGACCACCTAGTGCTAAAAAAAAGAAAGTTGTTTAGCACTAGGTGAAATTGGGGATACTCCCCCTATTCAATCCCAGCCTTATGGCAAATATAAATTGAGGAGGCTCAGGTCTCAGTGAAATTAAAACAACTACTTGATATGGGGTTACTAACGCCTTCTAAGAGTCCATGGGCTTCCCATCTACTTCATACAAAAAAAGATGGAGGTCATAGAGTGGTTATGGACTATCATCATCTTAATGCTGTTACCCAAAAAGATTCTTATCCTAGACCTCTCATTGATGACTCATTAAGACTATTGTCTGAGGCACAGTTCTTCTCGGCCATGGACCTTGCTAGTGGCTACTGACAAATTGACCTGGCTCCAGAAGAGCATCAGTAATGCGCCTTAATTTCTAGTGAGAGATTATTTGAACCTACTTGTATGCCACAGGGGCTTTGTAATGCCCTGCTACTTTTCAAAGAGCCATGTATGGCTTATTTGGTGATTCAAAACTTTCCTACATTTTAGTTTATTTAGATGATGTTACTGTCTTCTCTCGCACTTTTAACGAGCATTTAACTCATTTAAAAGAAGTATTTGGCCAAATGCGCCGCACTTCGCTTAAGCTAAAACCAACTAAGTGCTCAAATCAAAACTGAGATGGAATTCTTAGGCCATAAAGTTAATTGTTATGGGATTTTAGCCTTATCTAATAAGATACAAGCTATTTCAGACATGCCTGTTCCTAAAAGCTTGTGCAATATTCAAGTGTTTTTAGGGATAGTTGGTTATTACTGACAATTCATCCCCATTATTCTGAGATTGTGGAGCCTTTAGTTTATTTATTGCATAAGGAAGTTCCTTTATATGGGAAAAATCTCAACAGCAAGCTTTTGATCTTTTTCATCAAGCTTTAGTTAGTGCTACAATTTTTACCCCATCCTGATTTTTCAAAACCTTTTATCTTATTTACAGATGCCAGTGATGTAGCTATTGGGGCTATTCAGGCTCAGCATGATTCTAACCTGGTAGATCATCCCATCTCTTATTATAGTAAAACCCTTTCCAGAGCAGAATGCAATTATAGCGTTACTGAGAGGGAATGCCTCGCATTCCTATCCGCCATCAAGCATTTTTGCCCTTATCTTTATGGCAAACATTTTACTATCATCACGGATCATGCTTCCCTAAAATGGGTACAACAAAAGAAGGATCCTGATGGACGCTTAGCTAGATGGGTGTTAAAGCTTCAGAATTATGACTTTTCAATTCAACATCGCACTATAGATATACAACAAAATGATGATGGACTTTCTTAATTACCTATACTAACTTTATTCACTGCTGAGAAAGATTGTATCTATGATCTGACTGGCAGACCTGAACTCTGGTATTGTGAATCTAAGGACGTTATAGCAAAGCTACAATCCTTAACCAAGAATACTCAAGTTAAACAATGTTCTTTACAGTCAGAATCATATTTTACCTTCAAGTGTACAACCTATACTCGATGCTGCAACTCCGCAAACTAAGAATTTAGCTATGAGGAGGCTAGCTGATGAAATTATCAGAGTACAAGCCTTAGCTTCAAGTTCTCTTGCTGCTACAACTTTAAAAGAGGGAACTAGAACCAATGCTATTTGACCTACTTTACCTGAATATCAAATTGGGGATCTTGTACTCTTTTATCATCATAGACCTGGAGGACGGATTCACAAACTTGATACCTTATGGGCTGGTCCTTACCATATTATTTATCATCAGGGTATTGAATACTCCATTTCAGCTATTGATACTGGGACTGTTATCAATAGAGTTCATAGTAGGTTTCTTCATAAGTACGTGCCCCTTAGGAAAGATCTTGAGGGGGGATTGTTGGAGATTCAACTGCGATGACCAATTCTAACCAAGATTGAGGTTCAGTGTCTTGGTCTAATAAGATCTTAAAAACACCATTGGAGATATCCAAATTTTGGTTAGACAGACCATTGACCCTTTGGAGTTATCAGCCTCCTCTGATAAATGGGGCTAAGCAATTTGAAGGGGCTAACTTCTCCACAAGAAGGTCAATCCCATCTAATAAGAACTTATAAGATCTGACCATCACAAGTATATGAATAATAATCAGCAATATTGGTCCTCTATTGGACAAGATCTTACCTCGGTTGAAGCACAAAGATCCTCATAGAGAACTACCAAATCTACTCTTATAAATACCCTCAGCTTTAACTAATAAAGTACCACTTTTTTGTCTTGCGTAGTTTTATTTTAGCCAATTAATAACAGAGTTCAGTATTCCTATTGAAGCTTATTATTGCAATGAAACTAATAACTTTGTTGCTTTGTTTCCACCTTTGGTAGAGCCACGAAACTAATAATTTTTAGCCTTCAAAGCACCTGAATATTGCAATTTCTCACAAAATTTCAATATACACTTATCTGAGCGCCATTTATGACGATGATAATTTCTATGAACAACCAGTCCTCTGCAATCTCATCCCCCATATTGCTGATAAAACCACGCCCTTGCTCTATGCTTTGGCCTGTGCTTTGTACAATGTGGGTACAATGGATGGGCCTCCTGAGCCCCCTACCCCTTCTGCCATGGTGAATAAGTGGTTCACCACTGTGCCACTTGGTTGATTATTTTTTTTGTTTGTGTCTCACTGCTAGTTTAGGGCAATTAGTTCAAGTTTATGGTTTGGTAAGTTTTGATGCTTCAATTTGGTAATGTTCATCTCCTGGTCTGCGTACCTTGAATAAATTTCAAACCCTATAAAAGGGGTGTAGACTTAAGGTGGATATAGCTGATTCCGCCGAGCTAGTTACACAGGTGAAAACCCACTGAGCAATGGATGAGCGATATGACGTTTGCTGATTCTCAATAAATAATAATAAATAAGTACTTTCAATAAGGAGCTATTTCCCTGACAATATGCTTTATTTAATATTTCAGCTTGATGGCGATTTCTGTTAACCTGTCCCTACTCTCTTACTCTTCCAAAAACCTCCCTTTTCTCATTCCTATGCTCAACCTTTAATCAACAGTATTTCTCATAAGGTTTCAACCTTTCCACTTATTAAATCTCTATTTGCTAAATTTTAGGAGATTTGTTCTATCATCAAGGCTTTTGCAGATTTCCCTTTATTTGCTAAGCCATTATTACTTTGATTGATTTGCTTAGAATTGACATAATCTATCACTCCATCTTGAGGCTCACCTCAACTCATAACTACAATATGCAAGATAGATGACATCATCCATTAATATTAATTTCACAAAATTACCTTCATTGACTGGAAAATAAGCTCCTATTTCTTGTATGCTTGAAGGAACTTCACATGTACTTAGTTGATAATCTGACCACCTTTTGGTTTCTTAATAGTGTAGGAATCAACATCAGTCTTCTAAATTATCTCAAATGGTCTGATCCATATGCTGGCAGGCTTGTTCCTTCTTCCAGACCCATGTTGGTCATGCAACAGGACAAGATCTCCTGCCTCAAACTGTGGGAGGCTGATGCATCTACATTGTCAGCCACCTGGTCCTAAATCTTTTTAGCTAAACAAATGAAATACGCTTCAGTTTGGAGTTTAATCAGCATGTCTGGTAAGGTAGACAAATAGCGCTGAGGCTCTACTCCGCCGGTATCCTCCACACAGGAATAAAGAAATGCTGGTAAGACTGGATTTCTTTCATAAAGTAATTGGAAGGGACTTTTCCCTGTTGACAAATGATAGCTAATATTTTACACAAAGATAACGGTGAACAATAGGGTACTCCATTTAGAGGGATAATCCTTTACAAGCTTGTAGAGAATATTTACCAATGTTCTGTTGACCCATTTACCATTCCATTAGATTCAGGGTGGTAGGTTGTAGTCAAGACCCCGCAGATTGCCATTAGTTTGTTCAACTTGGGCAGGATATGTGACGTGAAATTGGTTCTGTTGTCCACAAGGATAAATTGCGAACAGCCATGTCACTTTATAACACACTCCATGATGAACTTGGTGGTGGTGACAGCCCCTAAATCATTAATTAATTTTGCTTCCACCCACATTTTCAAATGATCAATGAATACTATTATATACTTGGAGCGGTTTGCGCCAGTTGGCAGGTGCCCTACCACATCCAAAGAAACAGTATGCCATGCGAAATGAGGCTTAACCAGCTTGTAGGTGGTCCTCTTATGGAATAGTTTTTCCATTTGGCACGGGTGACAGCAAGAAACCATCTTAAGCACATCATAGTGCATACACTTCCATTAGTAACAGGGTTTCTAGAACTTCAGCGTTTTCCGCAACCCTCCTTGAGCTAACGGTCTATGAGCATTCATAATAATTGATGGTCTAACAGAAAGTTTTGGGAAACTCAGCGTCAATTCTCCATTTTCTTATATTGTCCTCCTTTGCACAAGGATGTGTCACGGCGGAGTCCATCTAACGCCTTGATCACCTATGGCGGCTCATCATGATATTTTTCCACAATCATCTTTTTGTACATTATGTCAGCCAGATCCGCCGTCATGACATCTGTTGGTAACCGCAAGAGACAGTCCACATTATGATGTTCTTGCCCCTGGCTGGTGTACTATTTCAAAGTCAAACGCTTGGAGCTTCAATGCCCATTACGCAAGCCGCCCTTCTGGTTCTCAAAGACTCTGTAGCCAATTCAAGGATACATGATCAGTTACCACTTAAAATTTCACCCCATGGAGGTATACTTGGAATTTCTTAAACATGTATATCACCACTAAGCACTCCCACTCAGTCACAATGTAATTCTGTTCATGACAGTTTAAGCTTAAGCTAAAAAACGCAACAGGGTGCTCCACCTCTTAATCATCTTTTTGAGATAGCACAGCCCCTATGGTGGAAAGGGAAGCATCTGTTTGTACAATAAACTCTGTATCAGATTTAGGATATTGCAAAACAGGCGCACTCACCAATGTGTTTATAAGACATTAAAAGCGTTTTGGCATCATTCAAACAGTCAAAGGTGGAGTTCTTCTTTAATAACCAAAGAGCGGTGCCCCAATACAACCAAATTTGGGAATGAACTGCCAGTAGTAACTGACCATCCCCAAAAAACACTTGGATATCTCACTTATTGCCTGGCATTGTCATCTTACTTATAAATTCCCCCTTTGCCAGCCGAGGTTTAAGCCCCTTTAGTTCTACCACAAACCCGAGGTATTCTAATTATTAATAGAAAAATGACACTTCTGAGGCTTTATCTTGATATTAGCATCAGCAATCCGGTGGAATATTTGTTCCAAGTGGTCAAGATACTCTGTGAATGTCTGTGATAGCACATTGATATCATCGAGGTAAACAAGAAGGCAGGACAGGCTCAATTCACCTAAGATTGTATTCATAGCACACTGGAATGTATCCAGGACGTTGCACAAACCCTATGGCATACGCGTAGGCTGAAACAACCCCGTCAAGGTGATTATAGCGCATTTTTCACGTTCCACTGCTGGCACTTCAATCTGCCAGTAACCCAATATCAAGTCCATGGCCAGGAAGTAGTTAGCGCTTCACAGCTGATCTAAAGTGTCATCAATCCACAGGAGAGGATAAGAGTCCTTCTTTGTGATGCTATCAGGCTTCCAGTAGTCAATAACCACACAGGTGATGCCATCTTTTTTCTTAACAGTGAGATTTGGCGATGCCCCTGGACTCTTGGACAGCTCTAAGATCTCTTGCTAAATCAATTTGTCTACCTCATTGGAGACTACTTCCTCCGCAGCCTTTTAGTGCAGGATGGTCCATTACCAAATGGGAGGGTGATCTCGCATGTCTACCTGATGCAACACCCCATGTTCACATCCCAAATTGTGGTCATCAGAAGCAAAAATTTTAATTTTTTAAGATAGGGATATCGCCCGATCTTTCTGTTCCTCTGACAACCCAGCCAGAGCTTCCCGCGGGAATCACTGCCATTATTCTGAATGGGGATTTTACCAGTAGGCTGAGGGCCTCCCACGAACTGAAATTGTGAATATGGTGAACCTCACCAATAAGGACCAAGTGTAAATAAGCCACCACTTGGTGCCTTTGTCATAGCATCCTATTGCAGGTTCACAATCACCACCTTCACTTCCTCTGCCCTGGTAACAGTAACCCAGGAGCCACATGAGGTTTAAGTTGGGGTTGCGGTAGGGCCCCATAATCTCCCCATATAAACCTTCAGGGATATTAATATCAAGCTCTTTCCCTATTATGACATGATGACCAGAAGGTATGCTTAAATGCTCACTGCCCATAGTGGAATACCTTATACTCATAAATCTGGCTAGAAAGAGCTCTGGTCCTCCACTTCAACACCAATATCGAACAGGAATTACTCCTGTCAGGATTCTTAATAGTTTAAGTGAAGCCTCTACTTGGGGCTTCCAATTTATTAATTTACTTTGGGCAATCTCAACTAACCTTTATTTTAGCACTCAATGCTTTGTTGGGTCAAATGCTCAAGAATAATATTAATATTAATTTTTTAGCATTGATCAAATCCAATTAACATTTATAAATCCCCTCAGCTGATTAACTGAGATAAATCAATATTGAGGTACTCCACTAGTCAATGATCCAGCCTGATAATCCCCATTTCAACTATTCTTCTACCCTGGAAAATAATGACTTCCTTATTTTTGCGTTATCTATCCTTATCTCTAACTTTACCTTATCTTATGAGTCCTTTATCTGTTATCTACTATCATTTATCCTTTAAAAGATTTCAGATAATATTTCCTAATCTTCTCCCAGTTCCAACAGGGCTTGTGCTGATCGATCCTTATACCCCTTATTTTATCCCTTTTCTTATTAGCACTATTTAAAGTTCAAATGATTTACTCAATAAAATAACCTTTACGCTCTACCTCTTTTGGCTCTTTAGTAGAAGTTCTTTATCTATCTCTTGGATCCTCTGAACCTGGTTAGTTTAAGTCCCCTATCTAATTTATCTACCAGAAATCAATACTGCTTTCTGACTCTCCCCCTCTGCCTTGGCTAGAAGGACTAATTATCAATATCTTCTCTTGGAAACTCTGGCCTCTATCTATTCAAGTTTCCTTCAATTATTCTCTCTCTCTGTCTAAGCTCCGCCAGCTTCAGAGACTGGCCTTCAGACCTCGTCAGTCCCAACAACCCCATTGATATACACTAAATTGATCTAACTGGAGCAGATTGGGTCTTTAGGGCTCCGCTGGAGGTAAAGAAAATGAGAATCTGTTGTTCTAAGATACTAATGGTTTCTTCCGCCATATTAACCATGACCCCATACTGCCACATGAATGCAGAGCTAATCAACATGTCATATTTATTATTTGGCAAAACCACTGCCAGAGCAGATGCACCAACCAACCTGAACCTCAAAGGCAATGCGCTATACGCGCCCTCTGGAACAGTGCTCTGTGCCCCCACAGTCCCATACACTAATCAATGTTCCACATCAGGCTTCAGTGAAAGCATAACCACTAGCTTGTTGGATATTATATCTATTGGAGCGCCAATATCTATAATCACCTGGATTTTTGTAAACTGAACAAAAATATCACAGTATGTACACTTTGATTAATAGGAATCATTGGTTTTTATTAAATGCACATCCAAGGGCTCCTTGTTGTCTAGAAAAGTGATAATACTGGCGCCCACAAGAGGATATTCCTGAGCAATAGCCTCTACTGGAATGGCCACGCTCACCCCTGCTAGGGTTGCAACATTTGTTGAGGGTCCAACTGCAGCTGTACCATTCCACTCAAGGATTTGACAGGCGTATAACTTCTGGACCTCTAAGCGGAACTCTGAGTCTGCGTTATTTGGGTCTTTCCCTTAATTGGAGGCCAAGATATCATAGGATATTTGTTGATACAATAAATCATCAGGGAAATTACCAGGCCCAACACAAAGCAACTTGGGGGAATCCTCAGGGACAAGTAAAGTTGGATGAGAAGAAGTAGAGCGTCCAATTTTCTCCAATTGACCTTTTCCCTGTTCGATCAGGGCAGCCAGTGCTGCATGAGCATTCAGTATGCCTGGACAGCTAGCCGCATAATGCCTCTTTGGCCACACGAGAAACAAGAATAAATAAATGGCCCTCATCTATGAAGCACCCCCACAGGTCTGAGACTAAAATTTAATGATAGATAAACATTTGGCCGAGGATGAGCTGGCTGATTATAATGGGGATGGAAAGGAACTGCCAACGCGTTAAGTGGATGAGTATTAGCCAACGGTTTATAAACAAGTCGTTGTTGTCCATTTTCCAACAGGGTTTTAGTAGCAGTTGCAAGGGCTTTCCACTCCACATTGGAAGCACTAAAGATGACAGATAGATGGTATAAATGACTAACGATTTTTAAGAGCTCCGCGCCATCTAGAAGCATGTAGGACATACATTATACAGGTCTTAATATGGCTTAACAGCTGCCGTCATTGCTATTCCCACCTCCTCATTAGTTAAGGTATTAGATCCTAACAATCCATGAGCCTCAGATGTGAACTGCTCTGCAAACTCCACCAAGGACTTATTCATTTGAAAAGATATTGTCAAGAACTCTGTCTTGTGCTGAGCCATTTTCGCCACACCCCCAAACATGCGGATCATGGTCTTTTTTTACCTCTTGATATGTTACAATACCATTCTTAAGTAACATGTGACCTGGTTGGCGCTCACAACGCAAAAGTGGATAGCAACAGTTTAGCTTTTCGCTGATCAGAAGCCCCATTCACTGCAAATCAAACCACGTAAAGAATCTAAGTATATCTCCATCACGTTTTAGGGGGGCAGCTTGTCAATGCAGACCCCTTCCTCCCCAACACAAAAATTCCATTTACGCTCTTTACAGTATAGCTGCTCTGTAGTGTCACCCAAGCGGTTGGCAAGTTGGTTAGTCTAGCCACTATCATGTGCAGTTGGTGATAGGCCTTAGTCAGCTGATTGATTATACTTCTAATCTCTTGAATAAGCATTTTTTGAGCCTGGAGTAGGGTATCCAAGGCAAGCTTCAATTCCACGTATTTCAATAACCCAATGAACTGGGGTAGTAGACCGTTAAGGTGAGCCAGTTTCGCCATGGCTTTGGTGAACATAATAAATTTTCAAGTGCTGATTAATGAGCCCCATGTAGTGAGCATCACTGTTAACTTTTGGCGATTATGGCTGATACCACAAAGCTATTTGAACAGGTGAAAACCCACTGAGCAACAGATGAGTGATATCATTATCGCTGATCCTTGATAAATAACAATAGTCAAGTGTTTATAATAAGGAGCTATTGCCCTGATGGTACCACTTTCATTGATATTTCAACTTAACGGCTACTTCCTTTAACCCATCCCTACTCTCTTACTCTTTCAAAAACCTACCTCTGGAAGTTTTAAATTACACTTCCAATGGGGCAGGTTGTATCTCAAAGTTACACTGGGCGGATTCTCCAAAAATGCAATGAAGTAAATAAGAAAATACAGGTTAAACTTGACCTAATTTTTATTTTCAAAAAGAAAAAATATTTATAGGCTTTTTTACAGTTCTAATCTATCAGAGTGAATTAATCTCTGCACAATCGAAACTTCAATCAGTTGATTGGGATCCAATTGATCATTAACTTTGATAGATTGTGATATATTGCTCGCTCCTTCCAATGATCTCAGGGGAATTGAGGAAGGGGATTTTTTGGAGATATGCGAATTCAGTGAAATCATGACACTTCCCCCCTCAAGATTCGATTGTGGTGGAGGATGACTTCTTAAAAACCTAGGATAAATATAATTTACCACTATACCAGTATCATTATGAACAATTGAATACTCTAATCCTTTAGAAAATATAACTATATAGGGACCAGACCAATTAGTTCCCAACTTTTCAGTCCGCCCACCAGGTCAAGAATGATAATAAATAACGGAATCCCCAATCTGGTATTCAGGTAAAACAGGTTTGTGTTGATTGCTCCTTTAAATTTCTTTTCATGTGGTTGTTTCAATCAAATTTATTGCTTGAGACTGAAGACAGATAATCTCGTCAGCCAATTCCCTCATAATTAAATTGGATTTTCCTGGGATGCTTTCCTCAAGGATTGTCTGAACACTAGAAGGGACTGAAGGATCCCGCCCATATATACACTTAAATGGGGACATCTTGATAATGTGGTGGTAGCTTATCCAATAAGCGAACAAGGCACTAGGCAAATAAAAATTCCACCATTTTGGGTCAGTGGATGCCATCTTTCTTAGAATCAAGACCAGGGTCTCATTAACTCGTTAAATTTCCCCATTTGTAGATGGATTATATGGGACAACAAATCGCTGAGTAGTATTAAATAATTTGGATAACTCTTGTATAAGTTGCGAGGTGAAATTAGTCCCATTATCTGACATAAGGGTCTTGGGACACCCATGTTGAGAAATGATATGCTGATATAAGAATAACGCTGTTGTCTTAGATGAAGGGGTAGCAAAGGAAATGGCCTCAACCCATTTGGTCAGATGATCAATGGCCATAATGATATACTGATGTCCATGCAATCCTCGAGAAAAAGGACCTACAACATCAATGCTAACTACCTCAAATGCCTTAGTTGGGGAAATGACTTGATGTTGATAAGTAGGGTTGGTAGTTCCATGACGTTTGCAAGTAAGACATGAGTCAAGAGTCTCCCAAATGAACTCGATCATGTTGTCTCATTAGTATCAAGTCTTCAACCATTCTTGAGTATTCTTTAAGCCTCTATGATTAACTTGTTCATGACCTTCCATTACAGCGTGAAACCTGGAGTTGGGATGTAGGAAGGGCAACCACATAGACTTGACTTTCTTATACAAAGCTCCATCTTGAATTATAGTATCCTTGGAAATTAATTTTAGATAGGCTCAATCCTCTTCAGTCTCTCAATCCCATAATTCCAGTTGTCCAATAGGATTATACAAGCGTTCTTCTTTTTCTGGTTCCAAGGTCAGAATAGGTAGTCAGGATAACCCATCCGCATTTTGATGATGAGCTCCTGAGCGATGAACAATGGAAAAATCGTAATTTTGCAATCATAAAGCCCAATGGGCCAACCTCCCATCAGGATCCTTCATATTCTGCAGCCATTGTAAGGAGGGATGATC
>JAKSZP010019475.1:0-11564 GCA_022478985.1 Massospora cicadina | reverse complement strand
TAAACTATAAAAAATGACAATCCTATGTAAATATGAAGGTTAATATGATAAATTTTTTGATTTTAATTGATTATTACAAGTTGATCCTTGCCTATAATTGTTTTTCTAAATTCTTTATGGTTGACATTTTAGAGAAGAATACTAATAGGTCGTTAATAAGACAAATTTCAATATGACAGGTAATGAATGTGGCTTGTAAGTACTAATACAAGCAATACTGGTGATTTGCAACGATAAGTTAAGGGATCAAATGAATATTTTATGTGCAGAGCGTTATTCACCAGGTTTAATCGTATATTACCAAAAAAGTAAATGGATTACTTCTGAAACGCCTTTAGGCTCTGAAGTTTCTTAGTGTTTTGTCCTGAAGTGGTATACTTTAAGCCAAATTAAAAGCAGGGTAACTATAAAAAGGAGTAACCTTCTTTTAATTAATCTTTATTAACCAGAATTAAAGTTAATATCTTTATAGTTGGAAAATTAATACTACTTTAATTATAAAGTCTCAGTATTAATTATATGATGAGCGCCTATGATTATGTCATATTGGTAACCAATGCAATTGAAGAACTGGTCAAAGTAACTCACTTACATGTAACGAAAAGGATGAATATGCACTTTTTCTCAGTTTTAGTTTGGCCTGGAGGTGCCATATTCTTAGTTGTAATCAAGTGCAGGTGTCAACTTGGTTTTATTTATAAATTTCAAAGCTATCACATTTATTAAAAAGCTAGTTTAAAGATGGCCATAATTATAACTTTCTGTACCATTAAATCCATTTTAGTGATTGTAACTTCAAAGCTGGGAGATAGGTCCAACCTTCCTTCAGTGTAAAGTTTATTAACCTAATGCACAATTTAGGATAAATTCTTCTTGTTAACTAAATTTCGCACATGGTAGATTGGATACTTTTTATAAGGAAATGAACTGGTTGGAATCTCTGAGAGTCAACATTCATGTGCCTTCCTAAAGCATGACTAATGTAAGTATCTTCAGGAACTTGAGCTTCATCAATCTCTTGGAATAAGGTGAGTAAATTCAGCATAGGTGGCAAGGGATTTAATAAGGCTTAATATGATTCTTTAGAATACTTGTAACTTCATGCTTAACAATGTTTGATTATTTATTAATAAAAACTTTCCTCACGCTGCTCAAGGTATTAAAATCGTTCATGTATGGCATATCTACTTCTTGAGCCATGTGACTTGAGCAAAAAAGGATGTGTTTCACTTTTTAGCTGTCAGTTGCATATACCATGAGAGCTTTATACACAAGTAGAAAATTATAATTCTGGATTCTACAGTTGTGAACTTGTCCTAAAGTAGGTTTTGAGATAACAGAATTTACTCCTATATGGGCATGTAAAAATGGGTCTATCAATTATGTTAACTTTGATGTAGGTATTAAAGAAATCCAAAAAGTGCATGCAACTTTATTTTACATGGGTTTCAAGCAATAATACTTTGTCTTTCACTTCTTGTGTTGTAAGTCCAGGGAGAAGATTTCAGTGAATCTATGCTAACCTTAATTCTGGTTTTAGTTTAAGAGTTTGGACTCAGCGTAAAGTATTGACATTAAAAAATATAGTTTAACAAAATGGTATATTTTTGGTCTCATTCTTTTAGATATTAAAATACTTATAAATTTTCTATTATTACAATTATCTAGGGTGAGGCTTAACAATATTTGAGAAACTCCGCCTGTATATATTACAATTTACCTCAGCAAAATTTAACCATTTATGTTTTTTCTTTCCTGTAACAATCACTTTAGTTACTATGATTAAATTTGAACAGCAATTTTGATAATAACACAGGAGAGATGGGCGACTTTAATAATAAATCTAATACAACCTGGGCAAGTGTTGCATCAAGTGGTGTGCTAAAAGGTGTACCCAAGGGCAAGAAACGCCCTGGAGGGGGACCAAGAACCGAATTCTCCAAGAAACCACAAACTCAGACACCGTCTGGGTTTATGATGTTTACTATAAAACAAGATCAGTACATGTACATCCAATGCAACCAATCCCTTTCAAAGGTGGAACATGGGCTCCGACTTTTCCTTGGGGATGAGTCCCTGACCCTGTGGGAGAAAATATGTGAGGCACAGCCCTCCCTTTTCCCTCACGCGGTTTATGTCGCCACCAACAACATGGGCCACAGCTGGATCAATATTGGTTTTAAACAGCCAGTGAAGCCGATGCCGCAGCAAAAGTCTGCATCTAAACTGCCCTCCTGAGAGAAAAAAAATAGTGTGTACTGTGCACACCAGATGGAACAAAGCGAAAACTTTGTTCATTTTATTCAACTCACTCCCTACCAACCTTCCTTGTAAGGTAATTGAGGAGCACCGCAAAGGCCTCATAGCCTACAGAAATTTTGCAACTCAAATTACAAAGATTTCGCCTTAAGCCCACCCTGTGCACAGGCAAAGATTTCGTTGTGATCAACCCATTCCCCAAAGTGAAAGATGACTTAGAAAGAATTTCCCGCACAGCAGAATTTCACTTTATGGATGGGGGACAGTCATCCACATTCTGAGTTACACCAGAATGCGCACCGCCTATATGCAACCACTTTGGTTCATTAGGACACAAGGAACACGCATGCCCCGTGAAGGAGGGCTTAATGGAAGCAGACTACTGTGAGGAAGCCATGGATGAAAGTAATGAAAACTTCGCCAGAATGACCAATGGTCACCACCCATTCCGCCGGGGTAAAGATGGACTTTACTCCATCATGGACACAGTTAAAAACAAACAACACAAAGCAGCACAAAAAGCCCACAAGAGGGCAGCAGCCAAAGCGGCGGCGCATGCAGAATCATCCATCAACCCCAGACAAATTCAGGAGGACATTTCAGATATACACCAAGCCAACCAATCAGAACAATATGCCCAGGTTGAAAATTTTCACAGCAACTTGACTGAGTCATCAAGTGACATAAATCATGCACAAATTGAGGAACAATTCAGCCGCAATATGGACGAAAATGCGGTGCACAATTTTTCAAATTTGAACCCCAAAATTACAGAGCCCAATTAGCACCCCACATTGAACCATCATGAGACACGTGCGGGAAAAGATAAGGCAAATTCAAAATACTGCAATTGCCACAAAAAAGCAGGTCAGAACAAGGAAACTGACATTGTCACTGAGAGAGTTGGAGTACAGATGCGGAGCATGGCCAAAATGAGCCATGGTGGGTTAGGGCCAGAGGGCCCTCCCAACCGCTCCTGAGGCGCCACAGGCACTTCAGTGTCAATAGGGACTCTAAACATCGTGGGAGCCAGGGCTCAAACGTCCCAAGCCAAAAAGCTGGATCTCCTGCAAAAACCCCTTGTAGACATCTTGGCCATCCAAGAAACCCACTGTTTACAGGGGAAGAAGGATCCTGGTCAGCCAGGGTCTCACCATCACAATCAGTATAGACGTCCCACTGTGGGGTGATCATCCAAGATAACAAAAAATTTAATATTACAAATTCATCTTCATACCTTCACAGTTGCATCTTGGTAGCAATGATCACATGCCAAGAGGAAACAATCTCAATAGCATGCATCTATGCACTGTGCACCACAAACAAGAAAAAACAATTTCTTGAAAATGTTCCAACTCTCACCCTCCCACCAGATATTATCCTGTTGGGTGACTTTAACTTCTGGGATAACCCCGACATGGACCAATGGCCTAACCCCAGGGGATACCCACTGAGGCACATTGAAGTCCACACAATAAAGGCCTCCCTTGGCCTACAGGATGCCCTCCCCTCGGTTCACCACTCCTTCCCCACATGACACAGCCCAACATACGCGAGGGAGCGCTCATATCAATGAGCCACATCAATCACATCCTCATCCCGCAATCCCAATGATCAAGATTTTACAAATTTACAACAAAAAAAGTCAATTTCACTGACTACTGACTTGTTACAGTGCAGCTATCGCCAACCTGAACCCATGCACAGGTGTCGCCTTGGAGAAAGCTTCACCTGGAAAACATAAAATTCACAGCCCCACTCACCTCGGATCCCATTGCAACATGGGCAAATTTTAAAAAGGAACTAATCAACAAAACCTGACATCTCACATCACATAAGTACACCGCTGACATAGCCACAATCAAGCATACCTTGGCGGAACTGGACCACCTTGAGCTAAATACTCCGAGATCTGGCTATAGCCCCAACTGTGGACATAAAATGGGCGGAAATATCCACCCAACTAAACACCCTCATCTTCGAACACCAACACAGAATCAAAGTATCAAACAAAGGTAAGCTCATAAAGGAAGGCAAAACCTACTTGACATATTTCTTCCTCTAATTCCACTCCCGCAGCAACCAGCCCACTTGCACACAGGTCCACAAGACTGATGGCACCGTGGAAACTGACCTAGAGGAGGTCAAGGCGGAAGTACATCATTATTACACCTAATTATACCGCGATATGCCAACAGACCCACAAAAAATCAAACAATTTATACAAAACACCAAAATACAAAGCACACCACCAAATTACAATATTATAAACCTAATTACATGGGAGGAGCTTTGGGATACAATCCGCGGTGCACCACGTAAGAAATGCCCAGGCATGATGGGATATCCTACAAATTTTACAAAAAATATTTTCAACAAATTGCCCCCCTCCTATTAGCGTCTATGAACCAGTGCTTACTGGAAACACGCATCCTACCTGGTGGCCATGAATCATATGTCATAACCTTATATAAAAAGGGTGACAAATTGGACCTGGCCAACTGGCGTCCAATCGCACTATCTAGTACCGACACAAAAATTTTAACAAAAATTTTAGCAGCCAGATTAGGCGCAATTGCCTCTGACGTCCTGTCACCCAACCAGTTTGGGTTTATACCAGGGCGTTCAATCTGGAACAACATACACCCTGTTGCAAACATATGTCAGTCCAAAGCAACTGGAGCCCTAGTCTTCTTAGACCAGGAAAAGGCATATGACCGCGTTAGCTGGCCATACCTAAATGAATGCCTACACGCTTTCAAACTCCCACCCAGATTCATAAACTGGGCGATGCTCCTCACAGAATCAGCATCCATGGCTGTATGCGGCCTGGCTTCCCAACTAACAAGATCACACCACACAGAGGGCTCAAACAATGGGACCCCCTCAGCCCACTGCTGTATAATTTCAGTTTTGACTTACTCCTCCATGTAACTGACTCACGCCTCATGGGCATAACTGCACAAGGACAGCCAACAGTCAAGATACTGGCCTTTGCGGATGACTGCGTGGCAAGTATATCTAACAATGATGATGCCCAGAAGATGGAACGCACCCTAGAGGAATACTTCATGGTGAGCAACGCATCACTCAACAAAAGGAAAACAGAAATCATTCTCTTAGGCAAGTACACTAACAACTGGGCTACAACACAAGAACCTCATACCCCATACAAAGGAAAACCCCACTCATCTTACCCTTTGCATCACCTCCCACCACCACTCCTGTCCGCCACCTTGGGATATGGCTGGAAACAGGGGGATATGCCAATAAGACAATGGAAATAAACTTGCTACAACGGATACCCACCGCGTCGCCTCCCTCAAGGAAAGATCCCCAGGAGCAACGGGGCGAGTAACAGTTGCTAACTCAATTATCCTCCCAATACTATTGTACTCTGCTCACGCGATCACCTTCTCACCTACCTTCATAACTTTAATCCGCGCGCTCATCCAGGGCTGGCTATGGCCCGGCTCTCACCCTCCCATATGGATGGAAACACTCTTCAGCCCACGCTCAAGTGGAGGCATGGGACTAATAGATTTTGAGAGACATGCCAACCGCATCCTGGGTACCTGGATAAAGGAAGTCCTTGCCCCAGACTCCCACAACAACACTTGTCCATGGCAGCGAGGACTAACTTCACACAGGCGCTCAAATTAACCAACCCACATAGCCCACCAAGACTACTATCATACTTTGCTAAACACCCTACCGCAACAGGTCCGCATGGAACCTCCCTCACTTCAAATGCATCCTCTGAACCATCCGCCACATGGGATGGACCGTAGAGAACACAGGCACTGTGCAGTGAAGGGGACGACCCAGCCCCCACTTCAAATTAAGAAATCCAGAAAACCAACCCCAGAGAGACATGCTTGCTACAACCCAAACCATTGCTAAAATTGCTTATCTAGATGTGTTGGACATTCTCTACAACTTAACCACACGAAGGCATTGTGGAAAATGACGCACCACCCACTTCTACAGCTGAGAATAAGAATCAACGCCTGACGTTGTCTGAGAAGAACCTATAGGACGGTGGACCGCTCCAATTCCCTCCACACAACCTGCGCAGTATGTGGAGGTGAAGGCTCCCTGCATCATCGCCTAGAAACATGCCCCCCATCCAAAGTCATATGGAAGGAAGTCGCGCGCCTGCTTAAGATCCAAAACGAGCAGGATTTTCTATATCAAAGAGCATCCTTGCACTCCAGATCGAGTCATTAATCCCATCCACCCTCCATTCCCTAATGATACCCATTGCGATGTGGACAATCCACATCATTGCCTTAGAGGCGTTCAGGGGCACAGTCCCAAACATTCATGGGGTTATCAACAGGTTCCACGTCCACTTATTGGAGCACTTCCAAGCCTGGCTCTATGGATATATGAGACCAAGGCAACAGGCGTTCATAGGATTGTGGTTCCCACTCTGGTTCCTACACACAGACTCCTTCCTTCACACCTGCTCCATAGCGGGGGAAACCCCCTCGGAGTAGTGCACCAACCCCCCATACCTGGCAGTCCCGCTGGCAACAGGGGTAACTTGAGTACCCCAGGGTGCCCAATTTTATCTTTCTTCGTTTTACACACATATTTGGTAATGCCCATCCCCTGGTCAGCTTGCCTCATTTGTTAAAATTTAACCATTTACAGTTTTACATTAAGTATTGAGTATCGCATCTCAATAAGGCTTTTACTATTGATTATTTGTGTTGCTGTAATAAAATCTGAATACTTGATATATACAGATCAAGTCACTAAAATTATTGAATTATAAGTAAAAATGCACTATAAGCACAGAACTAATTTGAATGAGGTGTGTGATAAAGATTACTTTACTAAATTTATAATTCCTTTTTATTCATAGGTATTAGGGAAATCCATTTGTAAAAGATTTTGTAATGACTCATAGACAGAATCCTTTCCATGTTCAGAGATGAGATGATTTAATGAATCAAAAATAAAGAATTAATATAAGGGCTATTTGGAAATCTTTTAAGTGAGATAATCTCAGATGTTATGTTGTAATCCAAAGTTCTGACAATACTGTCAAATTTGATATTAAAAACATATCAAGTTTTCCGCTCCCATTTCATGCATGAATGAGTAACCTCTAAAAACCTCTTGATTAGAATCTAACACCAAAGGCGAGCTTGTAAAATTTAATCAAGAATTATCATACTTGCAGGAACCAGTGGAGAATCCTTGGGTATTAACCCCCAGCTTCCCTCGCCACAAAAATAATGACTCTGATCAATGCAGTCAAGAGGTCATTGATAGCAGAAACCATTGAGGTCTCAACTGATAGAGTAGATCTAGAATGACTTGAGAAATCCTGATTGTAGGGAACCATGGATGTCTTCTCAGCAAAGCGTCCTGACTCAACCAAATAATAAAACTTTTTAGTCTAATAAAGTAGTCTGCTTAACCCATCTTAAAAGTTCATTGTTTGCTCAATTAAATAACAGCCTTGAGACCTATTAGAACTCTCAGCTTACATTCTAGAGAATTGATAAGATGACATAAGTGGTTCTCACTTCAGGGCCCTACAAGATGTACAGTGAAAACGTCTAACGTGAGAAATAGATAACAATTTTACATAATAAAAACAATTTCTTAATTGGTTGAAAAATGTAACCTAATGGATCATTAATCTCGATAAAATATGACTCTTTGAAGCCTGAAATCTTGAAATATCAAGTCATTTTATGAGATCACCCTACCCTCATTTATTAATCCCAGTATAAAATTCAGCATGAAAACATCAAGGAAATTATTCAGCAGTTACTGAATGTACAAACTTTGTGGGAATCCATTCCAGTTATTCCCAAGCTCATTAACCTTTTACATCACAATGATTATATTACTCAGCTCTACTTCCATTAGGAGAACTAGCCCTTGAAACCAAATATTATCTCTAGAGTTTTATTCATCCAGCCATACAATGTATAAGTGTCATACTTACACGATTATGATATAGCTTGACAGTTGGGACTTACCCAGGCCTTGCACTCATATATTGACAATTTCTACAATGCAGTCCCCTCGTTTGTCCACAGTAATTGGGATGCCATAGTGGACAATAATTGATTGACTAATGAGATTGTAGCTGGCTTACTGTTCTGGATGACGGGATCATTAGTTTCCTTGAGGACCAGCTTTGCCAGAATAGCTAGTACTCAAATCCTCCTGTAGTCAATGCTTTAACCAAATCAAGGCCCTTATCCAGTTTCTACAACACCGTCATCAAGAATTAGCCTTGCACAATAGCGCCCCAAGACTGAGGGTCTAGAGGCTAGAAGGTCAAAAAGATCCCTGTAGTCCCAGGGGCCATGTGGTTCTTTGGTTCCAATTCATTACAATCCAAACGATTTGTGGAAACAAGACGCCAGAAGTGCACCTGCAGCCTAAAGGGATCAGATAAAATTGTAGCTCAAGGATAAAAGATCCGCCTGTATGGGGTTCTACTTGATCCCAGAGCCTAGCTCAATTCCCTTCAGATGAGATGAACAATTTTAGCACATTTTCTAAGCTTTATTGACAATCGCATCTCTCAACTTGAACAAACTTGCCATGGTTTTGACACCCACTTGAGCAATTATGAAGACCAGCTTCTACTCCAATGTGCCAAGTTTAAGCTCTGAAGAAGTAAGCAGCCCTCAAGGCCTCCGTTACCTCTCTAAAAGGCCACTGGGGAGAAGTTCAATAAGACTCGGATATAATAAAACAACAATTGGATAAAAAGGTACCTCAAAGCTATTCAGAAACAGATATTTCCAAGCTGTACCTGTCCCTGCTGTCAATACTCTCTCTACCCCAATTATGAGTGACATTAAGCCTAGCTTTAAGGAAATATTAATGCAGGTCAAGAGAGCATCGCCTCCTTTTTGTATGCTTATGAGAGTTCAATAAGGAAGCCATGGACCTTCAGGAAGTAAACATAACATTTTTTGAACAGCACGGCCTGTGAGATTAAGACTTCTCATCAAAAAGATTGCCAAACCTGGGAACAAGTTTGTACCGCCCTAGTTTAGAAGTTTGGTAATCAGGCCCTTGACAAATCAGAAGCAGGAGTTCATGGTTATCCACCTGAATAAAGGAGTAAGTCCCATGAAGTTTTAGTCAGTTCTATGCTAAAGCACATCCTTTGGTTACCATGAACTGAATCACGCTAGATGACGCTAAAACCAATGATCTCTGCCTTAGTATTTTATCTTTAGGTCTGATACATATTATCAGGTGCACGTGTAACCTCACTTTTATCAAAAAATCAAAGAAGCTCTTAATGAAATTTAAGCGTCTAACTTGAGTACAAAGACCTCTGCTTCAGACTCCCCCAGATGGTCTGAATTTCACGTAGTTGAGAACCAGAAGAAATCAAAACCTCAATGCATTATTGTAACAGTATCCTCTATAATGCAAAAAAGTCAGAGAAAATTTGTTAAGGATATAGGAAAATGGCAGTCATCATGAAGGACAAGGCGCTTCATGCTGACATCCCTGTACCACCTAAAGGACCCTTGATGACATCTGCTGAGTCTGATGCTGATGTACCAGAGGGGACTGTAACGGTCAAGGCGTTGCCTGACCATCACATTGCCCAGTCTTCCCTAGGGCGATAGTTGAGGCCAGGGGAGAGGGGCTCAACTGCACCAATTTTGTAAATGGCAATCTGATGAATCAGATACCTCAAAATCGGAATTAAAAATAAATCAAAAGGCTGATGGGGAAGGTAAGCCTTGGAAATGGCGCTCTGGCCAACCAGATGTTGCCAAATCCAATATTACTAAATGTGGCATCAAGGGTTCAGACCCTCAGACATGAATTGCTAGCCAATCAGGTGTGGCTGAACCTGTCATTCATGGGAGTATTGACAAGGATGAAAATCCTTGTGAATGGCACTCTTGTCAACCAGATGTCACCAAATGAAATATTCCCAAAAGAGGCAATGAACCAATATTGGGGAATATGGGTGAAGAGAACAGCCCAGGCTTCGATAGTAAATTAAAGCTAAATAATAAATGCAGAAATGTTTCCGCAACCCCGAGGGTACCTAGCCCAAGTTCAAGAATGGGCCTTGACACTGAAATTGAGGGTCTAGATTCTTGAATAAGGCCCACCGCTGGGAAGATGCCAGCGGACTCCACGGGAACAGGACTACTCTTCCCCACTAAGCTTAGTATAAATCTGAGCAGGCGAAACTGTGTAAAGTAGTTTCATCTTCTATAAATTAAATAAAAAATTAATAAATTCGAAAATAAGATTTTGCATTTGCAAATCAGTTTATTTGGAAAATCCTGGAAACCCCACATGGACAGCAGCTCAGGCTTTGACAAGGCCATCCAGTCCTTGTATGCCCTCTCAGGGGGTCAGGCCCTCTTTCTGAGCGCCAGCATTGTCTTGACCGTAGCCCAAAATTTTGTGGTAAAGTGGTTTCCACACAGTTGGATTAAGGACATCTCCACAGCAGGGCTATCTTGCCTGTGGGAACTCACCTGGGCACTTTTGCTTAACTGCTTTGTAGCAGTTTTCAGAGACCCCGTCCATCACATTAGATGAAACTCATTTAACTTGATGTCTTTATTCCTGGACATGGTGGACAAGCCATTAGAACGCGCCCTACCTGCGTGTTATGAACACCCAACCACGTTTTTAATGGTCGTCTTCTCTCTTCTATTTCTCCTAAGAGAAATCGCCCGTTTCCTTCCCTCCAAGGGACATACCAACGTCTACTTTCAATCTGAGCAGTCCGCGTCTGAGTTCCGACAGGCCCTCACCCCAGGAGAGTTGAGCACCTTGCATGCCACCTTCTCTCGTGTGAAACTTCAAGCCCAGCTGACCACGGCGTCAGGAGGAACGGCCCCAGTGTCACTTCAGATTGCCCAGATAGTAACTTCCCTGCCCAGAAACCTAGCGGATTGGTTCACTGAGCTACTGGAAGCCCAGAAGATGCTCCCTCCCACCTTGGAGGAAAGTCTTCAACTGGTTGAGAGAGCGGCTATTCCAGATGACTCCCAAGATGCTGCGTGGTCTGCCCTTCTGAACCTAACTCAAGGAAAAATGTCAGTCATGGAGTACGCCCATGTGTACCGCTTTTTGGCCAAGGCGGCCAAGGTCACCCCTACCCAGATAGCACGAATGTTCCGCCAGAAGCTCCAACCAGACATCCTTACTGCATTGGCTGCCACTCGCCTGGGAGACTACCCTCGTTGAGGAGATTTCAGTCGCAACCCAGGTGGAGGGCCAACTAGTGTTAGCGCAAGCAAAGGCCCATACTGGAGTACAACATAGGAAGTTCC
>JAKSZP010019474.1:0-11614 GCA_022478985.1 Massospora cicadina | reverse complement strand
ATCCCCCTATTTTTTATATATCTATTATAATATGCCCTTTTATTTCCCTACCTTTTTATTTACCAGGTATACGGGAGAAAGAAGACTAAGGATAATTTTGTAAAAAAGGTGGGATCATCAATAGGGGGTAATAGTCAGTAGTAGGGAAAAGACCTCTATAGTGGTTAAAAAGGCTTTATACCAAATCAGTATGACATTCACATACCACTATTCATAGCCACTCTTTTGTAAATAGATGAGACAGAAAGGTCTACAAATTTCATCCCATCCAAATATTTTACTAAGGCTAGCCATGACCCCTAATTAAGTAAGAATCACCCCTATATAAAGCTTATTATCTAATTTAAACTTGACTCTTGCAAGAATGATTAGGGGCACTATTACCTATTCATCTCCCTCTATCTAAATCTTAAATCGAATAATGATCATGACAAATACATGATGATAAGGAATACCTATTTATAAATGGATAAATAGTTACATTTTTAGATAGATAGATATTAACCTAAAACAACCCTCAGTGGATAAGTAGGAAGCTACAAAAACTAGAATCCACTTACTTTGTAGAACGGATCATAAAATAGCAATACAAAGATTAAAAGGTACAATACCCCAAAGGGCATAACCATAAAGATTGGTGGAAGAAGACTAGGTTTAGAGGGGAAATAGGATGGATAAGGGAGAGGGGAAAGGGAATTACGTAGGGAGGATTATTATGAATCCTCTTCTTTCTCCGCCCCCTTACTCTCAATACCCTTCTTCCTTGCCTTTTCTTCTCCACCTGATGAGGTTGGAGGGGACCCTTCATTCATCTAGTTTCGAGTTCTCTTTTTTTACTTATTAATGGTTTTTATAAACTATAAAGGTAAATTTAGATATGGGGATCTGGGGGTAAAATAGCTAAACTTTATACATAGTTCAATTGGGGTCATATAAAAAAATTTGGTTATAAATTTTAGTTCAAAAGGAGTCATATAAAAATATTTGGTAATAAATTTTAGTTCAAAGATTAGATTGGTTTGACTATCAAATATAGGAGAGGGTAACCCCGTTAGTTTATAAAGTCGCTAATATTTTCCATACTTCGAATGTGGCCTTTAAAAAATTCAGTTATACTAAAAATGCTAAGAACACACATATAACGTGATACTCAAGTCTAGGGAGCCAAGTTTAAAAACTGGTAGAGGGACTGGCTTGACTATCAAACCTTATCTAAATCGTATATAATTGAGAGCATAGTACCCTGTGGGTTTGATGGGGAGACCCACTCAGTAGAGGAGGGGCAAGAAGACTGCATAGTAGACAGGTGGGGGTAATCGACAGTTGGTTTACAGATCAAAAGGATGAGGCAACGCATATCAATGCGTAAGGGGTCACTATATAATGTGGTGTGTAAGCGTATAGAATTAGAAAACTTTATAGCCCGAATCTGGCTATCCTTTATTAATTGGTGGCTCACTTAAATTTGCTTTTAAATAAAATATCGTGGACTCGCTCGTAATAGGTAATTTAGCATATACAAAAAGGGTCATGACATAATGTGTAAAATGACTCAACTAAAGGAAAAATCACTTCAAAGATAGAAAACCTCAATGAGGTTAAAAGGGTAGCAAATCTAGGTAAGATTTCACAAGAAGGAACCAAGAATATCATATCGGATTCAAGAGTAGAGAGGTAGTAAATAAAAAAGGGTAAAATAGAAAAGACAGGGGTGGGAAAGAGAAAAGAATGCAGGGAGGAGTGTAAAAAAGAGGAATAGAAGGAAACAAAGGATGGAGGATAGTTCAATAGTGGCCATAATTTATAGGAGCTCAGAATTATATATGCTAAAGAATAAAAGGGACTATATTCGACAAAGAATCCGTCTCAACTCTAATATCAAGTAAAGGAAAGAGAAACTTTCCATTGATAAATCTATAATATTGTACGAGCCTTCCATCCTTATGTAATGAAAGACTTCAACTTAGAAATATGGAAGCGGACCCATCTAGAAAGAATCGAGAAGACTTACGAATGCACAGGGGACGAGAGGAAGAATTGTAAAAAGCCCTCTAGGCTCTACAAAAGGGTGGTGTAATGGTCCCAATAGGCTAATGTAAAAGTAATCTCTAGGTTTAATAGTTGGGTAAAGGATTGGGGACAAAGGGTATAAAAAGAAGGGATAAAAGAAATCCAATCGGGATGTATATAGTATGTGTCTCCTTGGGTAGAGTATAAGGAATAAGTATAAAAGAAGGGGGATAAAAGGGGCAAAAGAAAGGACAAAGGGGGACAAGAAGGCTTTGAGGTAGACGAAGTATGACAAAAGGAAAAGAAGGAGGGTATGAATCCATAATAATACAAGACGTGACTTTGTATTTCGGTTGAAGGACTGATAAAATACCACAGGAAGGGGAGAAAAACCATTTTAGCCCCTTTTCATTTATATTCTCCCTTTCTCGTCTTTGTGATATTCTTTCCCTACCCCTTGTTTTTATGTTCCTTAGGTTTCTCCCCTTTCCCCCTTTTACGCTTTAGTCTTCAATTCTTTCATCTGCTACTCTTCTAGGTCCCCTCTTTTTTATCCCCCTTCTCAGTTAGTTTCTCATCCTCCGCTCCCTTTCCTGGATTCTTTTTCTACTTTCTCTTTATATTAAGGTTTAGTTATTTATTGGCTTGTCAGCCCCTTTTTATCCACTACCCTAGTTTTGTTTCTCGATTAGTCTTAGCATCTATCTTTCCTATTTCATTTTGTGGTTTATTTTTTAGCTGATTTATCGGCTATTCTTTATTTATTCCCGATAGGGATAGGGATGGTCCAGGATTTATGGTACCATCTCTTTACCCTCTTTTACTCAGACATATTAGCAAAACTTATGATTAGGCTACTATACCTAATAAATTTGTAATCAACATTTTTTATAGGATAAATAGTACTCAAATACTGCTATGGTTATCTTATACGCATTAGCGGGGATTTACTATATACCTGGTTGGTCTTTATATTTAAGGGAATTGCTAATATCTTCTCTTTAACAGATTAAATTCTTTTTCGTCCACTTCTAAGCAAGTCTTTCTTAGTCTTTACACTTACCCTATTTTCTCAATTATTGGTTATATGTTTCTACACTTTATTATGCATTCCCTAGACCCCTACTTCTTATCCTTCTTTTTCTTCCTACTCTTTCTTGTTCTTTTCCTTCCCCTCACTCTCTTTCTCGTTCTTTTTTTACTTTTTCTATTCATTACACCAGCACTCTTAATGTTTTTATTCAACGTTTTTATTCCTTTTCTCTTTGCGCTATTTGTTTTTGTCCCTTTTTCTACTTGCTCCCCCTCGTTATCTTTTTTTCTTTTTTATCCTCTCCATCCCCCTAATCTCTTTTTTTTACCCTTTGTTTTTTCTATCCAATAGACTTCCCTAGTTTGGTGGTTTCATACATTTCTCAATCTGGTGTCTCTCAACTTTTTCTTTCTCCAGGTTTCTCTATTAAACTAATGCTCTTGATTATCCCTTCTTCACTTCTTTTCCTACTATTTTCTTTTACTTAATTATCCTTCCCTGGCTTATCTTTTTCTGATTACTCATATGTTATATCCAGCTAGTGGGTTTTTCTAACCCTTTAGCTTTTTGTTTAAAATTATAGACCAAGTGAGTTGGGTCTTTTATACTTTTCTGATAAAGGTGAATTATTTACATATACCATAAAAATATAAGACAGAACCATGTTGAGATGGTTTTTAATAAATCAAAATAGGGTAATGGGATCGTAGGGGACAAGTATAGATAGTAGGGGGTGTAAACTAAGGGGTCAATAATATGTGAGTATTAGATCGAGAATAATCAAAACACCTTATAAATAAGGATGGCGCGGGAAGGAAAGTTAACAGATAAGAGGGGATAAAGTAAGACGAATAAGTTTAGAGGGTAGACTTTTGTAAAGAATATCGATTAACTATAAAATAGAAGATGTGAGAAGGGAGAATATCTAGAAAGGGGAAGGGTTTTCGAGATCTATAAATTTAGAAGAGAACGGGGGGTCGACAAATAAAACCTAATAAGGTTTGATAGAAAAGAGAATGGCTGATATGTATATATAAATGGTAGATTGTTTAGGAAATTGTTTATATCTTCGCTAATTAAATATGTATCACGATCAATATAGAGGATCCTATTACTGATAAACTGGTAAGTCGGTTTGACGTAGGGTATTCAAAAGGGGAGAATAAAAGATTATATATAAAAATATGATGGGGAGAATAATTAGAGTTTTACATACCTCGATATAGATGTGATTTTAGTAATAGTTACCATTCTTTAAATACTAATAGGAGGATGTCTTTTGTGAATCTTCTTAATGTAAATTTTATATAAAAACTATGTTATACCCGTATTTCCTATTATCTTGTGTTTAGTATCCCTGATTATAAATTCAATAAGACTGGAAACCATATAATGATTAGGTTAGTGGTTTTAGATATACAAAAATATAGTAAGGTATAAGGAATATAATAATAAATATAAGTCAATAAATATAAATCATAGGGATAATTGTAAATAAGTCATTTGAATGGAAATAATAATTGGGGTAAGTTTACTAAATAAGTGTAATAGTAGGTGAAACCCGTCTCGTAATAAATATCATTGGGGACTATAATAAGTTTGCGTTAAAAATAAGGAGGATTGGTAAATATAAGAACTGTAAGGCTTGCTTGGGGCCCCTAGTTAACAAGGCAAAGTTCATATAAAAAGAGAATCGGCTAAGATTTTGTCATCATATATAGGATAAGAAACATAAAAAGAAATGGTAACGTATAAGAAAAGAGAGGGCTAATAAATAGAGGGTAAGGTAGAATAAAGAAAGAAAAAAAGGAAAAAGGATGGAGAAACAAAGAGAATAGAAGACAAGATAAAACCAGAATAATAACCCTCTAAAATAGAAGTATGATAATAGTAAGACTTATGGGGTCGTTTATATATTAAGTGGAGGGTCAATCTATTATAGATTGATTAGATATGGTTAAAATTGAATCACAATCTATAAATTATGTGAATCACAATCTATAATGTAATTAGGGTGATAGTCACCTACGGGGATTGGGGAAAAGGCTAAGCCTAGTCTTTGGGTTTCATATATATAGACCCGGAGACCTATTTATTCTTATTTATTTTCTAGTCCCATTTTTTCCCTATCCCTCCCCTACCTATGACCTTACCCACCTATTATGGGATTTGGTTATATTAATTTTAAGTTAAATTCACCATTGGCTTAAAATGAAGACCATCGGTGAAAGGCTGTAGGCTAAATAGTAGATCGTGTAATAGTGGTAGGTATTAGGATAGGGATCAAGCAATTAATATATTAGCTAACTTTATAAGGTAACAACTAACCCTTAGTGGGATTGAAACAAGGATAAACAGGTAAGGGATTCAGGTTGGTAAGTTAAGCATTGTGGAAACTAATAGTTGGAATTCTTTCATTACAATAGTTGCGTATAGTTAGTATGGTCCCTCCCCCTCTATTTCTATAAATATTTAGTCGTTAGCATTTTCATGCTTAGATTATTAGTTTGACTTTTTTAGTATTGTACCTGCCTATTTTCTTGTATCCCTATTAATTATACCATGTGAGGGAATACGACATAAGTGAAGAGAGATTGACTACTATCGAAAAGGGATAAAGCAACGACCTTTTGTTAGCTGAAAAATCATAGCCCACACCTATCATAGCCCATAATTGAGTCTTGTATAACCGTATCATAATCCCCTAATTTGTATTTATAGCAAATAACCAGAATAGGGGTGACAAAAGGTACAAGTATAGGGATGAAAAAAGATAAAGGTTGTCAACGGGGATTGAGAGAACGAGGCCATATTGAGGATAGGGAATAAATCCAAGTCATAGCTGCTTACTTTGGGAATAAACCAAATAAAATAATAATACAGCGAATCAACTAGTTTGTTTAAACTCCCCCTAAGTAAGAGTTGGCTAATGTTTCTTGAAAGAGTGGTATCTAGTTATGGTTTTAGAAAGAAACCAGGGGGTAATCGTCCTTATTGGAAATGGTTGTATAGCCATAAAAAAGAAGAAAAAATAAGGAATAGTCTGATAAAGAGGAAAAACAGGGAACCTTATAACATTCTAATATGTATTCGTATAATAATATGTTTTATGATTAGGCCATCCACAATCTTTCTAACTATTACACCAATAGATTTATACTCAACCTTTATGAAAATTAAACACAGGATAATTATTGAAAGTATAGCCCTTAGTCGGAGCATATATCAAATAAGTCAATATGTCAAACGATAAATCAACTGACTATACTCCTAATATATAATGAGACGCAACCAAAAGACTAAACTTAAACTACAATCATGCCCAAAAAGATAAGATAATTTAGTACAGTCTTGTGTAAATGTATAAACCACGGGGTTGAATAATCTATCACGCAAGGTGTAGAATAATATCGCTTAAAAGGTTAATAGATGAATATTGATAAATACCGTTCTAATTTAAAATCACTAGCTATGATTGTCACCACTTTCTCCAATTCTCTATTAGCTAAGTTGGTTGAATACTCGATTTAAGCATAATAGTTTGTGAAAGAAGAGGGAAGACAGGCTTTTAGAGAATAATGATAAATTTGGCTTATATACTTTTACTCCCTAGTAATCCCCTTGGTAATTAGTTTTAGTCTAATTATAAATTAGCAACTAATCACTTATTTAGTTAGGTTTTATTTTAAAAATAAGTATTGGCTACCAAAGACTAGTTTACTAGATTATTCTGTAGAATAAGTTTTAAATTGCTTATTTAGCCTCTTCCCTTAATTTATAATGTCTTATTTTCCTATAAGTATTTCCCTCTGATGAATCTAGTCTTACATTAGACTTAGTTAGTCCTAACTCAATCACCCTACCCCTACTTGTGTCTTTGCTATATTTACAAACCTTAAAGAGGTTAGAGACAATCCAACAAAGCACGATAGGGGACAATCCCTCAATAGAAGACTTATGGTAAAACAAGGGATGATGAAAGGGGGACCTCTAACTTTGCCAATAAAATCAAAATATAAGTTTTGAATAATCAGTTTCAACGACTAATTTAAAAAGGTTGAGAGGGAAGACACTATAAAAGTATGAGAGGGAAGACAACGAGGGATGAAAGAGAAGGAATAAGGAACTAGGAAGAGGATAAGAATGACAAAGAGTGTGGGAAAGAAGGGTGGGGAGAGGATACTATCTCTGATACTAATACGTATACCTTGCTAAACCTTTATCCTACTATATTTTATAGTCCCATCCATGTTCCCTTAATCTTTTATCATGTGGTCTATCTTGACGTTTTGTTAACGATCTACAAGCAACCCTACCCAATCCATCAACTAGAAGGTCCCCTACCACATATTATTCCCTCTTATTCAGGCCTCACGCCCCCTTCTTATCTCAGCTTACACAACTACATACGTAAACACTATTGACAATTCTCACTATCCCAATTCTTTTTTTTATTCTAGCTACATTCATTATACACAGTCAACTGTACAATTCCCTACTATCCTTTCATTGTTAGCATCCTTTTTATCTCCTCCCCCAACTACTCATTATCCCCCAGGTCTCCCCTGAATCCCTATCTAGACTCCTTTTTAACCCATTCGCACCTATCCATTTTCCCCTCCCATTCGTTTATTCCCTAGTTCCCTGGCTTTTCGTTATTTCCTTTACTTAGTAAAAAAAGGGGGCATTAGGGGATGTAACAAAGGTGACGAAATATAAATTGCCATGTTGACTAATTACTAAAAGGATAATGCCGAATCGAGATTTGATTAGTGAACTAATAAATATGATTATACCAAAATGGTACAATAAAAGGGGCCAAGGATGCTTTAAAGAAATGGGAAAGGAGGGGTAAGGGGATTTGTCTAACAGTCCTGTAAGGCTTATTATATACCTCTAATGGTTAAATAGTTGGATACCTTTTTAGGAGTGCTAAATTGTCTAGTCTTATAAATTTTTATCAATAAGCAATTATTAATTAATAGTATAGTCGAGTAAACTTATTAGTGGTATTGAAAACGTTACTATTTACAAATTTCTGATTTTACGTACTACCCTAACCATTCTACCCTATTCATTAGTCGCTAATACTCTTGATTAGTCGATTTATTACTGGGTCTCCTTATAAGTTAATCATAAAAAAGAAGTGGCGAATATTTATTTCAACTACAAGGACGGATTGGTATTAAAACGCTACATATTATTATGTAAAATTCATTATCTTCCCTATTCTAAAATACCTTATCTTACCACTTGGAATATTTACCAACTAATTTATTCGAGTAAATTCTTAATCTGTGTAGCCAAATTATAATTTGAATCAATCCTTAAGCTCGGGGAAGGGATATTTTTATATGACTTAGCTTATTAAAACTAGATCCCAAAGACGACCCAGATAATTGGTATTTATATATGAAAAAAGGTGCCTATAAATTGTATTCTGTATAGAGGTTAATTGACTTATGTTGTCTTAGCCCTATATGTAATCATTATAAATAAGGGGTAAAGGGGGATAACCAAATAAATCAGTCGGGCATAAAGGGGGAATTGGATAATTGAGAAAGGGTCTATGATAAAAGATAAAGGTGATCAGAATAATAATAATAACCAAGAGTCGGGATTATCTAGTCAAATTAGCCTATTGGGCTTTTATGAGAATTTCTCATATCTATGTTATATGGGCAGTTTATGGTTACCTTATTAATCTTTGTTTATATAAAATCATTTATAGGGGATACTACAACCTATCACGTTATGATTAAAGCATTATAGAGATTAGCGGGTTTTTCCTTTGATACAAATTAGGGTGGCTCTTAGTCTAATCTTTTTTTCTAGCCTCGTACTCGTGAGTGGTTGTTTATCATCTTACCTGATTCATTTTCTATCCCTTATACTGGGCCTTTTTCTCATACGGTCACTTCATATTAGATCTAGACCCCTCTAGGGGGTTTGTCACCCTTTTCTTCCTGGGGTTTCTCCCCTTCTTTCTCCTTTTTTCTTTTTGTGCCCTCCCTCCCCTTATCCATTCCTCTTTTCTCTCCATGTTCTTTATTCCTTTTTATATTTACGTTTAAGAGGCCCAACCTTATCTGGATTCTTATCTTTTCTATTACGCAATCCTATTCTCCTCCCATTTTTTATGTCTACTTCCCTCATCTTTCGTATTCTTGTTTCCCTTTTACCTTTATATTATCAATTTACCACCGATTTCTAAAACCAGCCTAAGGCTATAATCTACTAATGGATTCATATTATTGATTGGCATTAAGTTATTTCTCTTCCTCCCTAGGATTATTTAGTCCCCTTATTGGCTAATTACTTGGGTTTCTATTCTCACTATCAGCAACTCCCACACAACGGAATGGTTTGGGTTAATAAGGGGTGTCCTACCTATCTCAGGGTTAGGTTAGCGAATAATGTAAAAGGGTTTGGTAAAGGCATTCAATCAATGGATGGATTCGGAATATCTATAAATACCTGCTATATAGTGCCAATGGTAATGATTGAATCTAAATCTGGTGCCTATATTTATCAGTGCAAAGTAAGTTTCTATCCCTTACAGATTAGTAATAATAAATAACAAATTATATTTATAAATAACCAAATCGACCTAGGGTCGAGGTCGTCACTATGATAAATAGTAAAATTGAAAGGATGGTGGGATAAAAAGGGGATATAGGGGGTAGATGGATAAAAATGACTCTAATACTACAATGAAAAGAGGTTAAGGTTGTAATAATAATGGGTTAATAAACTTTTATTCAGGGTTATAGATGAAAGGATCTGCAGAAGATCTTGATAAATGAGAAATCCAAGTGAGGAGGATACAAATTTATGGTATATAATTAATATTAGGAATTTTGTTAAATTTATCTAGGTTGAAAAGCCTATTTATATGAATTTAAATTGAGCTAATTAGGGTTGAACCTAAATGGGTAGGCCTCAATATTCAATCGTTTTACTCTTTCTAATATGCCCCTTTAAGTTGGGTTCCCTTTGTTGATTAGTCATTTTGAAGTTTTCTTCTTCCCGGCTGTTTCCTTTCTATCCCTTTTTGTCAATTTTCTTTTTTCTCTTTCCCATTTGTTCTTCCTCCCCTACCCTCTTATCCCCACCTTTATTCTTTTTGTTTTTATTGACCTTCTCCCTTCCCAACCCTTCTTTTACAATTACAATAAGCATATAAAATTATTTTGTTGTTTTTATCCCTAGACTTATTCTCTACTCTTGACCTTTTGTATATATTCTTCTCTTTACCCTCTTTCCTTTTTCTCTTTTCCCCTACTTCCTCTTAGGTTCTTAAACTTTCTCCTCACCCACATTGTTACTTGTTTTATCCTTGATCCCATTTCCCTACCCTATTCTTGATGCTTCTTTCCTACTTCCTTTGGATTCTATCCCTCTCTTGTACTTATCCCAGACCCTTTTCCACCCCAGGGATTCCTTGGTATTTTATTACTTCCTATCCTTCCTCCTAATTTTTTATTCTCCTTATAGTTTGTATTAGAATAACTTTTCTATTGTATAATTTTTATACACATATTCGGGATTGCCTATTAGCTCTATAGGTGGGATAGTGAAGGAGGAGTTGTTGGTTATTGTCTAGTATAGGTTGAGTGAAGAGTGGTATATTGGTAAATATAAACCATGAATTATAAGCAATAAACTAGGGGTTCTACTTATAGTTACCCCTCATTGGGACTATCCGTTAACTTAATAGAGTACTATCAATCTTGGTTATAAGTAGGGTACCCAATAATTGAAAAATTATTATTATTAATGTTTTATACCCCAGATTTATCAGGATAGTCTCTTTTTGAGACTCGCATTGGAAATTTACTCTCTTGGCTAATATTTTTAGTAAAAGGTGATTGTCATGATGGGTTATAATTTAATAAATAGGTTGGAATGATATCTCCTATAAACTCCTGCTGGATTCTCTAATATTGGGCCTATATCAGTAATCATCGTGATTGACTCACGAAATGATAAACCGAACATAACCTAATTGTAGACTAGGTAGATAGCAAAAATGGATAATAGAGTTGGGGATAATACAAAAATGTATTAGCAAAAATTACACCGCTAATTTGTAAAAGAATAAAGGAAGCAGGGGATAATAAGAATAAACAAAGGAAGTAGGGGGTTATAGCGTCGGTAAAAGATAGAATGTAGAAAGATCAAAACTAGAAAAAGAAATTTAAAGAATGTAATAGAGAAAGAAAAACTGAAAGAAGAATAGTAAGAAGGAAAAAGGATAAAGGAAAAAAGGATAGGTTGGAAGAAATAGGAGTGTATAAAAGAAGAGTATAGCCAAGAAGGGGTGGAGTATAGGTTGGTAAAAGGAAGGTCATAATAAGAAAAACAAGAAAGCGAGAAAGAGAGGAAAAGAGTCGTAGGGGAAGAAAGGAGGTGGAGGACAAAAAGGGTAGGGAAAAAAAAGGAGGAGAAAAGGAGAAGGGATTAGGAAAGGGGAAAAGTTGACCTATATCAAAGAGTAAAAAGAAGGCACAGTAATCTACTAGGGAAACGAAGAACTGGAGTATCAGATTTGGAAGAATAGAACGATAA
>JAKSZP010019473.1:0-11652 GCA_022478985.1 Massospora cicadina | reverse complement strand
TTTTATGTTAAATTATGATAAAAGAAAGTTTATTTATTTGTAAATTTGTGTCTTTAAAACGTTAGACCCAGAACTTTTTGAATGCACTGTGTATATCCGTCCCAAGGTTAAGACTTGATTTTTTATTAAGTTATAACTAAATCAGTGCTATATAATATTAGAAGCTTGCTACATTTTTAAGCTTAAACACATTTGCTTAGATCTATAATGCTCTTGTAGGTCAAGATTTAGTAACTTAAAAATTATTATGCATTTTAGATTTATAAGTCAAAATTTTTAATTTTTTTTAACTTTTTATTTGAGGTGGGCCAACCTGGGGACAATACTGCACTGATGAAGGGAAGTGAAGAAATTGGGAAAGGAGGATTAAACCCGGAAAACCTCCATGTGTGGCATATAATAGGCCAGGAACTCCATGGACCGCCTTTGCTATTTGCTATCTTGGTTTGGGGCATTGGTGCGCAAAATCAACACAATCATAATCGTCCCCTACCCAAAATTCATCTATTGGGTTTAACTTGGGGAGGCAGTGGTAGTGAGTCCATACTCTACCAATGGGGTATCCTCCCCTTTTAGATATAAAAGTAAAAATTATATAGAATCTTCTAATTTTAATTTTTAATTAACATACAAATTTATCTAGTAAATAAAATCAATCAATGATTACTACAAGTAAAAAAATCAAACTATTAAATTAGCGGATAAACTTTTAATAGCAATTTTATTGTAAATAATAGATATAAGTTCATTATATTACTATAGTTATACTACTTTTACCATAATAAAAAGTAATCAAAGATTTTAATCTTCAATAAAATTTTCAAAACCATAAGTAAGCTTTATACTTTAAAGTAATTAAGTTTCTGAACATCTACAAAAGTATATTATCTAGTATTTGTTTTAAAATTATAGATCATACTTTTCTTTCCATTTGACATCAATTTTGAGCAATTTTGAAAAATAAACTGATTTTCCATCACCGCCTCACCACACTAATTTCCAAAATTATGTTCTTGGATTACCACCTGCTGCCCCAGTATAGGGGCAGCAGTGCCTTACCTGCTATCATTTACTGCCCAGCAGGCAAACGCATGCAGGCTGGCTCATCCAGTCCACAAAATACATCCAGCTGTTATATCCCTCCAAAGGACCTAACACTGCACCTCGCATGAGTTCACCCAACCTGCCCCCACCCCCTAGCCCTACCTTGATCCAAAATTTGCTTTTGCCTCCACGTCAAGTACAGACATCTCTTCCTGTACTCTGACAAAGCAATAATTGAGTTGGCAATGGCCACCTTTGTGCCAGCAGGGTTTGATGACTTTCCGCTTTTACAAGGGCTATTTTGATATTGGATTCCCCATTGATGAGGATGCAGCTGCTTCAGCATCTATGCCATTAATATACAAAAACATCCCTATTACCACAACCTTAACATGCCTCCCAAATGATACCACACTTGTGGTAACCTTTGTGAACTTCCCCTCACACCTTCCCCTTCAAACACTCTTTGAGAAGTTGATGTTGGGGCTGTCCACTTACAGCGGAAACCCTATCCTTTAATTCATTGTTCCAAGTGGTGTTGAACGCCTCACATCACCTTGTGCAATGGCCACCATTACCCCTCACCAGCTGAACATGGCCCAGCACATCCCACCATGTGCCTATATCCCATCCACTTCCAACCATTTTTTGGGCCCACACTGACAACAGTCACATAATTTGCCCCCTCTGCTATGAATTGGACCATATGAAAAAAGCATACAATATAATTCACACCCTGCAAACATGGCCATATCCACCCATGAGGCCACACCAACAGCGTTAAAGTGAGGATTTTGGCTGCCCCCACCCTACAGGCCATGCACTTGAATCAGAAGCAAAATCTAGCACCTCAAACCAAAGACAGCCAATTTACACCCATGCCAACCAATTGGGCGCAGGGTTGGACCAATGTTTAATCCAGAAAATTTCCCACCCTGAAACCTACCCAACCAAAGTCACCTACTACCATATCTTTCTAAATCAACCAAAATCCCTGGAACTTTTTGGAGGAAGTGACCAAATCTGGTGAAATTGTCCCACCACCGAGTTTCCAATTTATTTAGTACCTTATCTGAATTCAGACTTTGATACCCCAGCCCCAGCCAACTGATATGTCTGCAAATCTGAGCCATTTGTTAAAGTGACCACCAGCTTGCTGAGGTCATGGTGGCCTCACCCAATGATCCCCGTTTTCACAAACTGTGTGAAAAATTGGTCAAAGAATTTAAAAAAGGGCTGCACCCCCTTGTTCCCCTACAATTTTCATCCTACCACAAAAGAGGAAATCCAATGCCTCTAGAAAGCTGCCACCACCGCTGTCAAGCATGTTTCTGAACTGGCAGATTTTCCCTATCCACATGCACCACAAGAGCAAATACTGCGAAATTAGAACAACTTCTTAACACCCACATACAGTCTGAACACCATGTTGCCAAACTCATAGAGGCTTTGATCCAGGACCAAATTGCCAATCTCAACAACTATCTACTCCACCTTAACCCTCATCCCATGAATGCCTCAACCACCTTGCTCTCAGCATTGATCCGTCTCTACAATAATGAATCTGATGATGGTCCGCCCAATTTCCCTCCCCCTTTGCCATGATGGGATAAGTAGCTTGCTGCTATGCCACCTGGTAGGTAATTTTCTCATTTCTTTTTGTGTATTGCTTCCCAAAAAGGGCGGTCAATTTATGCTTTATTTTTTGGTTGGTTTAGTTTTGGAGTTTCATTTTTGGTATTGTCCATCCCCTGGTTGGCTTACCTCAGTTAAATAAATAAATTATAGATTATTTTATTTAACTGAGGTAAGCCAACCAGGGGATGGACATTATGGAACTAAAAACTTAAACTAAAAACTAATGTAACTAATTGATTCAAACAAAATACCCAAGTGAGCGGATTGAAATGAAACACACCAAACAAAACAACCAACCAGGTGGGCATCAGAGACAGCTTATCTCTCTATGGCAAAAGGGGAGGGGGGATCAGGGGATCTCATCTTCATCACCAGCTTCCTCATTCCAGAGTAGGGTACATGTTAAGGTGGATAGCAATGGCGTTGGGGCATCAGGGGTATGTGGTTCAATATCACTAATGATTGGTATTTTCAAGAAATTGTCAATTAAAAAAATGGCAGTGATATATTTGGATAAAGCTTTTTCAGATTTAATATGGGCATCTGGTAGTATAACAAACATGGCAATATTGGTTCATGTAATCTTAGTTATAGGATTCCATACTACAGTTACCACTTTCTGGATAGTGACGTTGACATATTTGTGCAGTTGATTCATATTAATCTTACTTTTTGGAGTGAGATTTATGAGGATAACAGGAGGTGGAATACCTCCTGTGAGCATTGCCACTGATTTGGCAGCAGCTTTATGGAGAGGGTGACAATCTGGTGTGGCAGCTGCATCTACTGCAAGCTGGTGGTCGCTGTATAATTATTTGGCATTTGGCTGTGGAGCATATAAATGAGGGGAATTTGGTGTCCCATTCTGCATTACAGAACTGTTAGATTTTCAGAGATGGTTTACAATGAAATTACCTGAGTTGTCAATTTCAGCCAATAACTCCCATGGGTTATGGTTGAATTGAATTGGGGAATTGGCGTATAGTTGAGGTTTGGTTGATTTGTTATAGGATGCATGGGATCAAACTGGGGTCCAATCTTGTGCTTGATTGGGTGGAGCGATTGTGGCACTGGGGAAAGGAGGAGGCTGATTTGTGGCTGCAGGTGCAGCTTCAGCATCAGGATCTGGGGGAGGTGGAGTTAGGATTGTACCCCATACCAAAGCTGTTGCAGGTAGGTGGCATATTGGAGACCAGCAGATGAAAAATCAGCGCTGTCAGAAGCAGCTAGGGATGGGCACTTGCATTTTGAGTGGTTTAACTCAAAACAGGATGGACAGATCATCCATCCGCCCTCAATGCAGACCCAGAATGGATGATTGGGGGCAGAGGGGATAACAGTGCAAGGGGGAACTGATGGGGCAATTTTATTTGATTCAGGGCTGATTGAGGCATACACTCAAGGTTCAGCGAGGCGTGTGGCCCCATTTGGGACCACATATTGTAAGTTGGGGTTGGAGCCAGAGGCTTTCAAACTTTCCATCAGCTCCTGGTAGAGCACCTTAGGGGGGAGATGGGTTGGAAAACCATCAAACTGAACCACCAAAGTGGTGTCCACTGGGAGCCAGGTCCAAGTTGTTGGGAGAGGGGTACCCTGGAAAACCAGGGGTAAAGTTGACAAAGTGATGGCATCAGCTTCACAGGTGAAGCTGAGATCAAAATACCCCTTATAAGGATGAAAGTTTATAATTGTGGTGGTATGCATCTCACCTGAGGCAATTTGATAATGGCTTGGTCATGGTAGTGGAAAAGTTTCCCATATTTGGCCCTAAGGCCAAAATGCATGTTGCTTTGGGGGAGCACCAGGAGGCAATGGGGCACTGCTTGGGTTCAAGAGAGGTGGACGTCAAGATCCTTGGGAGGAACAAATCATTGTGGGGGTTTGGTATGACTGGGTGAGCCAGTCCAAGCATGTTTTCCTGTTGGACAGAAAATGGTGGGGGAGTTTTGCTGCTGCCCCACACTGGGCAGCCAGCAGGGAATCTGAGGACATTGAAGTGATATTACAGCAGGCAATCAAGTTTTACTTTTAAATCTGTATAAGTTTGCTCAGAAAGTTAAGCCAAGCAGAAAGAAAGTTCCAAATTATAGATAATAGGTGAGCAAAAAATTATCTGCATTATAAAAATTGTTTAATTTAGAAATAAGCCATTAATCAAGTTAAAGATGATTATTACTTTATAAACATAAAATTAGTATTATCACTATGTTTTCATTTATATACAATAAGTCTACACTAGAAAGTTCTAGACTTCTATATATTAAAAAACTCTTTATCTTACTCTTTCTATAAAGACTATAGTAATTGATTAAGCTTATATTTGATTCCTTAAACTATATTATCTATGTTTAGGTGTTTCCCTTCTACTACTTTTAATGATAGTATTTTGTACTATAGACTTTTCTAAACTTATTAATACTTTATAAAGTATATTAAATAGATATTCTTATAAAGGTCTATAATTTTTCTTGTTTTAATTACCATAAATTTGCACTATAGTCTAACCTCTTCTTATTTATCACCACCACTATATAAAATACAATGTCTTTCTTTCTTTTAGTTTCAAAACAATTTTCTATATTAAATAGAATTAAATAAATAGCAATAGATGAAGAAATTCTGGCTAAGGTTTTCTATAGTCATTTTGCTTCTAAGTTAAATTACTATAGAAGGAAAATGACAAAAAAAATTTAGTTATGGTCACAAACAATGCCATTCTAAATTGATTAAGAGTACTCAAATGATTGGTGAAGCTATACTTGTGATAAAAAAAACTTTTTAAGCACATAAAATGGTCCTCAGAATTGGGTTGGGACCATCTAGTACTAAAAAAAAAATGGTCCTCAGAATTTATAGAGATTTGCTTCTCAAGCCATGCTATATATAATTAAATTTTCAACTTTTTAAATTATCTTTTTTAATATCCTCTTTGGTTATAGACTTAATTAAGTGTATTATTAAACACTTACTTTTATATAAAACAGATATATGATTAGATACCTTACTAATTTTATTTAGATAAGTAAGAATTATAACTATTTTAATCTAATTTTATTAAGTAAATTTCCTTATGTATACAATCTCTCTTTAAAGACCTATTTAAATTTAAATTTAGTTGTGAAGTCCTATTACCAAAAACAATTTAACTTTTTTAAGCTAATTTTAGCTTTCAATTATAATTGAGCTAGTTGGTAAAAAATAAGATTTTAGCTAGACATTTGTGTAGAAAAAGCTACAATAGAAATATATTTAATTAATAAAGGTTACTAATCTTTTTGGTTGAGGTTATTACAAATTCCTGTGGACTTAAATAGTGAGTTTTACTTATATTATAAAATATAGCCAATTACTTGGTTGATTTAGTATATCTCTTTGTAGCTTTTTCTACACAAATGTCTAGCTAAAATCTTATTTTTTACCAACAAGTACACTAAAGTTTCTAAGAGGCTTAGTACAGAGTAATATTCTAGTTTAAGTAAGGGATAATTTTTGCAATGAAAGAAAAGCCTATTATTTGGCAATAAATAATTAAAGTGTCAGTATAGAATTATAAACTACCCTTATAAGGCTAAGTTATAATTATAATAATTGTTAAGATAGGTTCCTATATTTCTATGAATTGCAAGGGTTTTTTAAGCTATAAAAAGTATATGTCAAATTAGATTCTATTATCTTCTATTATGAAACTTAGCCATCTGGTATAAAATTTTTAATGAACACAAAATTTTCATTTAAGACAAGGTAACTTGGTACCTTTTTGTTAGTTAAAATTGAAAAGCCAAAAAAAGCATGGACAGAACAGCCCAAATTTAACCTCTCTATATCATAAAAGGCTTTTACCAATATTAATATATAAGAGGGGGAATCAGGATGTTGAGAGCAGTTAGCCACCACTTTTGTTTTCAGCGAAAAACGTTTTGGAGCTGCTAAAAATGGGTAGGGTAATCTTTTGGATGCGGGTCAAGGTAAGATAGTTATGTAGTGTCTTTAAGACACTTATTATTATCATACCTCAATATAATCAACAAGCTGACAGAATCACATCTAAATATATAAACTATTGAACCTTAAATAGTTATAAAGTTTGAGATAAATTTTTTTGCTGATTTACATTTTAAACTCTTAAGTTAAAGTAACTTGGGACCATTGCATCTAAATCTTGGTTGGTATACAGTATAAAAAAGGCCAAAACGTTGCCTAAAGCCATAGTTAAATAATAAAGAAAAATAAATTTAAATTTATGTCATACGTCTACTTTTTAGGCACCATAAACTTTGTGTACCAGCATTTTGAGAAATTAACCCAAATGCTTATAGTTACTATTTATGTCTGAAACGGAAACGCAACAGAGTGTTGTTACAATCCTGCCTTAAAACAAGGCCTTTCATTCCCATACAAAGCTTATCTGCATGTGGCCTTAAACCCTAAAAATGGTTATGATGAAGTTTACTAGAAACTTACGGTATTGCCTAAAGCTTGTGCTGGCTTTATACATTTGATAAAAAGGTTTCCAACCCCTCTAGCTTTTAAACTCTATATTCAATTTTCAAAGATTGCTCTTATTCACGCGCATAATCGTTTTACTTAAGTTTAAAATTTAATCTCCAATAGCAATTTGCTTTTTATTGATTTCACGCACTTATAAAAGACCCTCCATTTCCTTCATAAAAGCCTCATAATCGTCTTTGGAAGCGTTAACAGGGGTTGAGGTTTGCGTTATAGCAGGGGTTGAAGGTGGTGGTTTTGTTGGATAAAGCAGACTTGAAGAGATAAGAGGAGCAGAAGGCGCCGTGGTGGAAGGGGGAGAGTCATCATCGAGATCAGGCGCAGCATTAATTTTTGGGCGAAAAAGCCGAATGCCAACGCCATGAGAAGAATTGGTCAGATGCGGGGTTATGCTAGGAATTATCGGATCCTTAGTATCACTTGCCACTTTTGCTGTGGAGCTGACTTTAGTGTGCTTCCGAAGCAAAGAAGTAGGAACCAAAGTTGTCAGTTCTTTTTTGAGGTCTCGGAGTTTAGGCTCAGCGCTAATAACGCTTCCTTCATGGGAAGATGAAGTGCTAGGGTCCACGTTCTTGGGGGAAATCTTAGCCTGAGAAGTAGCTTGCGAACTTGAGCGCGGATAAAATTGTGAAGGCTGGGAGAGGATATCTACTTGGCCTCTATCTAAAGGTATAAGTTAAGTATAGTAAAAAGCAAAGCGCTTACAATGGGTCGAAGCTCCTGGATGCGCATACGGTGGAGAAAAGTTTTGTCTTTGCTGAGGTGCATGAGCCCTTGATGGCATGCGATTCAGAGGTCGCATTGGGGGACCACCAACTGGAGGTGGTGGTGGAACTGGGAAATTCGGCCGAGCATGAAAATTTTGAGGAGGGAGAGGAGGAGGCAAAGGCGGAAGAAAACAAGGGTTGTTTTGGTTTGAAATAAACTCGGGCTGCATATGTGGAGGAAAGTGCGCCGGAAAATTTGGCATTTGAGGAGGAAATCCTGGTAAAGGTCGAAGGGGACCAAAGTTTGGAACAAAAGGAAGAGGGGGTCTGTCGAATGAGGTCATCTGAGGCAAAGCATGTTGCGTATAATCTATATAAGCTGGATGAGGTGGTGGTGGCCGGGGAAATATTAAAGCATCTGGTGGTGGAGGCCCTAAAGGCAATGATGGAAGAAAATCTAAACCAGGAATAGAGGACAACGCAAAATCTGGAGGAGAACCAGGCGGGGGAGAAGGTAAAGTGAGTTGTTCGTTGGCTTGCTTCTCAGCATCAGCTTTTGTTGTATGAGATGAACCAGTATTCTCTACCATAGAAGGAACAGGCAACGCCTCTTCCTTGGCATCAAATGGTACTTCAGAGACGGGCGCATCTGGCATTTCAATCTCAATTTCAGGTTCACTCGCCTCTGAATCTGAAAGGGAATCCCAATCGCTTTGACTGGAATTTTCACTGACTTTTATGGCAAAATCAATTTAGCATAAAATAATTCAAAAACTTATAACTATCGTTCACATACTTTCTTCTTTGTGAGCCGCTTCGCCTTGATCTTCCTGCTTATCATGGTCGCCTTCTGAAACAAGCGTAAGCAATAACAAAACGTCGATTATACCTATTTCCTTATAGACTTGTCCTGGAGGGGGGATACCAAAAGGATTCAGAGTCGGGTGATAATGAACTGAGCGGGTAGGATCTTTTGGCAATTTGGCCGTCTCTTCAACCTGATCGTTATCTTTAACATCTTGGAAGCCTCTTTTCGAGCCTCTTCAATCTTCTGTTTTCCAACAATTAATCGCTGAAGTTTTTGCTTCCCTGCAGCATCGAGCCGCCCCTCCTCATCTATACAAATTTTCCTTCAATTGGTATCACTGAAGTCATGTATTAGGCTTGTGCCTGAGAAGATAAAAGGAAAGAAACCTACCTAAACGCGTATATTTGGCTATATCGGCTGCGATTTTGTTCGGGTCCTTTTAAGTAGATTCTGTTCCCTTAGCCTTTTCCGTTCAAGCTTGTTCTAAATTGAAGGTTTTAATCAGATGCCCTGACCGTTCTAGAAAATTTAAAAATACCTTCTTGACCTCCTTTTTATGCTGGGCCCTGCCTTTAAACCGAGGTTTTAATAAGCAAAAAAAACAAATGAAAATAGTAAAAGTATACTAACGGTGAGCATCCGCAGGATTAATAGATTTATCCTTCTTAGCCATAGCTACTACACTTTTTCCATGGGCTGGTTTGAATAATTTAAAAGGCAAAAAATTAGCTGGAAACCGGTAAAGTATTTAGTGTGATTTACAACCTTGTTTTTGGAATTTACCAAATCTGATATGGCACGTAGGCAAATTAATATCAATCCGCCCTTTAGTTTGTTGAAAAAAGAGTTTAACCCTTTCAATGATTTTCAAAAAAATGCTTTATTTTTTTAGCACTAGGTGGTCCCAACCTAATGGGGGGATACACCGATCTAATACGCTTTATTTTTGACACTAGCCGATTTACCCGTGCTTCGCCATGGGTCTATAAGATTTCAGATTTTCAATTTATTAATTTAGATTTTATATTATAGATAAACAAACCCACTCAGCCTGATCTAATTACTCAATCGAATCAACCAAAAACCACCAACCACTCAGGTAAACTGAACTTATCAAAACAACCAATAACTAATCACCCCTCAAAACTAATCTGTGTTCTAAGGATTTGAACAAAAGCCATCAACCACTCGGCCAAATAAAAAAACCCTATCAAATCAATCAAATTATACCAAACTGCTATCCGAAACATCTTTTTATATTTAAAATCATTGAGTATGTGACATATCTTCCAAACTACTAAATCAATTTCTACTTAACTTGTCAAAAGTATTTTATTAATTAAACCAAATTAGGCAGGTTTTTAAAATATATAAACCTAATATCCAGATACCCACGCTTCGCTACAGTATTTAAAGTTTATCAGATGATAAACTCACACTGACATAGCCTATAGGCTGTGCCAATGCTAATCTGGAGCCACTCGGACTAACAGCTCCGCTGTTGCCCTCGTGGCTGGTGGGCTGGTTATCCATAATTTAATTAATCTACTTAACTCTAACACTGGTTTTTGTTTAGTTTCAGATGAGAAATTTGGTGAATTATTAGATAATATTCATCAATTCTCACCTACTCACCCAAATAGATTGAACCCATCAGGCTCGATAATTTCAGATTCGATAAGGTTTGACTATTCTCACTTACTCACCCAAATAGATTACTTATTAGACTCAATTAGCTTCAGGTGAGCAATTTGGTGAATTATTCACAATATTTGTCAATCTTCACCCAATCGCCCAAATAGATTGAACCCATCAGGCTCGATAATTTCAAAATCGATAAGATTCGCCAATTCTCACCTACTCACCCAAATATTGAAACTATCAGACTCGAAGGTTTCAGATATCAGTCAGTGAGTGAGTGAATGTGTTATCAAGTAGATAATAAGTGTCTGAAATAGAGCTTGTAAGATTTGATTACAGACAGACAGAATTAACAGTGAGTTTAAGAAAAGTATGTAAAAAATGACCACTAACCACTTAACAAAACCATTTAAAATATCAAATCAACTAAATATCTAACTGCTCAGCCGTAACTATATACTGACTACCATCAAAAATATATAGGATTTTTACTTGATACATATAAAACTTTTTTGGACATGAAAATTAAAATTTCTGATGGATTATTGTATTGTCATTGAAGATACATAAGTGTACCAAATTTAAGAATTTTTTTATTGACAATAAGTGTCTTAAATAGAGCTTGTAAGATTTGATTATAGACAGACAGAATTGACAGTGAGTTTAAGAAAAGTGTATAAAAAGTGAATACGCCAGGATTCAAACAACTGACTTTTTATAGAGTTGAAGTTTAGAGCCAAAAGCTGAGCTGATTATGCTAGATTTTTTTAATACTCCATACTTTATTAAAATAAAACTTTTAAGGGAAAGTAAGAGGGGAGGGTGGAATACAGATGATTTGGCCAAGGGTAAAAAAAGACCGGGGATTTGGGCTGCTAGAGTTCTAGCACCTCTGACCATTGCTGATTGGTGATCACCATCACTAGCCATGGTTCTAGCAGTGGCAGGCTTACAGGCCATACTATTATAAGATGATTAGTAGCTTCATCGCATGCAATAAGCAATCCAGTGGGGAAAGCCAAATGTGTGGCCTTATAACATCTGGGGATTATGCGCGAGAATTTTGAGATCTGGCAGAGCTGATTGGAGATAATCTGAATGGTCTTCAATACCAAACCTCTGTGATGGGAGTGCTCATTGTTCATAACCTTGGCAACAAGCGCACAGTGAATTACCCATACACAATAATGGTAAATAAAGGCTCATAGTTGGATCTGAGCTATTCTCAGAGTTTTTGTAAAGAACAGGTCCTGCGACAGATATATACCCAGAGGCAAATGATTGCTTGATAGGATGTATCATATCATG